>JACEGR010001760.1:0-153156 GCA_014170235.1 Listronotus bonariensis | reverse complement strand
GATAAGAACTGCAGCGCTTTAGCTGCCAGTCCAGATGGTTTAGTAGGGTCGCGAGGTCTTGTCGAAGTAAAATGTCCATCTAAGGCCTTCAATCTTACTCCAACTGAAGCCATTAAAAATAAGATAATCAAATTTGCCACATTAGATGAAAATGGTAAAATGGCATTAAATTTAAAACATGATTATTACTATCAAATTCAAGGGCAGTTACACATTACACAGAGAGATTATTGTTATTTTATTGTCTGGACACCCAAGGGTATGCTTGTCGAAAAGGTAAGGACACGACGGTGATTTTAAATTGATTTAAAATAAAACTGGTTTGAATATTTTAGATTTGGAGAGATAATGATTTTTGGAAAAAAACATGGAAGAAAAATTGAAAGTATTTTATTTTAAATGTTTGTTGCCCGAAATTATAGATCCTAGACACACCAGGAAAATGGAAATAAGGAATCCACCGAGAATCCTATAGATTAATGTTTTGCCATTTTGTATTAGAAAAGATATTGACTTTATATTTTGGGAATATAAAGTACTCATTAGGAGATTTAAAATAATGTGCCACAAGATCCCTCTTTCCATTTAACTTTTTTCCAATATGGCGTCAGCCGCCATCTTAAAATGTTCATCTGTCAATTTCACTCTAAAATATAGTATTTATGCATCAATTTTATATTTTAAAGTTTAATTTTTTAAAATTAATTCGATCAAAAAATAAAGGGGGGCATTAAAGAAATGCACTGTATACATATTAACTAAACCGTCATCTTAAATCACTTCATTAATAAAAAAAAACGCATCAAAATCCATTGAATAGTGGTAAGAAACCTAATAAAAAAATTGATACTTTCTGTATAATATTTTTTTTTATTTTATTATATACCTATTTATAAATCTTACAATTTAAGCAATTTTGTAATTTCTAGATGGTATAATAGCGTAGTTAAAATGTATTTTAGTTTTAGGGTTTTTTTTTAATTTAACATCTTTTTGACCCACCCTGTATGGCAATTTTATATTTTATTATAAACCATAGCTAGCTGTAGACAATTCCTATAAACACATTTTTTAATTGCAATAGTAACAACAATATCGATTTAAAATGTAAACTATTTTTTAAAACACTCTGTATATGTTTCTTTTAGATATTATTATACATAAAAACCTTTTTCTTGAATCACTCTATCTATAGAAAAAAGCCGCATCAAGATCTGTTGAGAATAGTAAGGTCAATATCGAATTTTAAATATAAACTATTTTTTTAAACACTCTGTATATGTTTTTTTGGATAGTATTATACATATAAACCTTTCTTTTAAATCACTCTATCCAATTAAAAAACACATCAAAATCCGTTGAGTAATATCGGATTTTAAATGTAAACTAATTTTTTAAACACTCTGTATATGTTTTTTTAGATATTATTATATATATAAACCTTTCTCTTGAATCACTCTATCTATAGAAAAAAACGCATCAAGATCTGTTGAGAATAGTAAGGTCAATATCGAATTTTAAATATAAACTATTTTTTTAAACACTCTGTATATGGTTTTTTGGATAGTATTATACATATAAACTTTTCTCTTAAATCACTCTATCTATTAAAAAACGTATCAAAATCCGTTGAGTAATATCGGATTTTAAATGTAAACTATTTTTATAAACACACTGTATACATTTTTTTAGGGTATTATTATACAAATAAACCTTTTTCTTAAATCACTTTATCTATAAAAAAATCCGTATTAACATCCGTTGAGAAATATCGAATTTTAAATGTAAACTATTTTTTAAAACACTCTGTATATATTTTTTTTTTTGATATTATTATGCATATAAAATTTCCTCTGAATTAATCTATCTATTAAAAAAAACCGCATCAAAATTAGTTGAGAATAGTAACGTCAATATCAAATTTTAAATAAAAACTATTTTTTTAAACACTCTGTATATGTTTTTTTTTGTATTATTATACATATAGAACTTTCTCTTGAATCACTCTATCCATTTAAAAACCGCATCAAAATCCGTTAAACACTTTTAAAGATTTTAGCATACATACATACAAACAGACAGAAAAAGGGAGTTTATTTTATACTATATAGTGATAGTAAAGACAAGTTATTTTTTTATGCGCTCGGCCGGATAGCGCGCCAACCAACTTAACTGCGCGAATTATTATAAATTGTAAAATAAAATTGTTTTGGACACTTTCTCATTCAAGGTTAAACGCCACCAAACATTACGAAATTACTCGAGCAGGCACGATTGCTAGTTGAATTATACGCTGTTGCCAAAACGTGCCTTCGTTGTAAAAACGTGGTTTTTGATTTCAAGTTCACCTCACCGTGATGTTCGCTCTTAAGTTTGGACCAGGCCTGGCCAACTTCTTATGAGAGCTGTCATTGCACCTGGCCAGATTTTTAAAGGGATTTAACGATATGTTGGTTGCCTATGCGCCCAGGTTCCAGATTTTATTTTAGTCGGTAAAACAGGAATCTGAAATTTTATACGTAGAAACCTGCAAGGAAAGGTAAAGTATCGATCGTTTTTATTTTCTTTGTCCTCGGCGCGCCGTCGCATTCATTACCGCCATTTTATCGTTTTTCTGTTTTAGGAAGCACCGACGCTTATCTTAATTCCTATTATTTTTTTTAATTCTGCCTATTTCAAGTTGCCTTATTCATTAGAAAAAGGGCCAGAGAGTTAAAAAGTGTAAATTCATAGAAACCTGCAAGGAAAGGTAGAGTATATCGATTAATCGATCGTTTTTCTTGTCTTTGCCCTCGGCGCGGTCTCATTCGTTGTAGTAATTTTATAATTTTTTCTGTTTTAGAAATCACTGGGAAACACCGACGCTCGCCGACGCTTTTTTTTCTTTTGCCTTACCAAATAACCAAGTAGGAAGCAGTAAAAATAATGTAAATTTAATATTATGTAAAGGAGACATAATTTGACCATGCAAGGTAAGTAAAATAATAATTGTATAATATATTAGACGCTCCATTTTATTTTATACTGTAGTATTTGCTTTCTGTTAAAATTCTGTAGAATTTGATTCCTGTTTGAATTTTGTGTGAACTTATTTCAACATGGCAGTGTCAGCTAATATTGGGAGAATTAAATTTAGTTGTAAATACCCATCCTTTCGAAATTCTCATTTTATTATATTATAAGAATAAAATGTATGCACTTTAAACCGTTTAATTTCTTCATCGTTTTTAAACAAAAAAGGTATACTTTATTTGAATCGATATCTTGGACCGTTTTTCATAAAATCACATTTTAAGTCCAGACATCCAGCATTTTGTATGTAATAAAAATTCAATTTTTGTGCGAAAACCATTAAAATGTGATAAAATTATGAAAAGCAGTCTTTACTTGTATTATAAAGTTTAAAAAGGCTCACAAACACCATTTTCTTTTTTTATCAGATTACGACATTTATGACATACAAAATGCTGGTTTGTCTGGATTTAAAATGTGATTGTATGAAAAACAGTCTCCAAGATATCGATTCAAATAACGTATACCTTTTTTGTAGAAAAGATGAAGGAATCAAATGGTCAAAGCAGAATGTTATTGCCACCTGTGTCAAAAATGCCTACATAAAATGAAAAAAAAGGCTCACCCCGCATAATCCCTACTTACTGAACAGCCAACATATTTAATTGCCCGAATATTATTTGTACTGTGGCAACAATTTCAAACTTATAATTTAAATAGGTTTTTTTTCCCCAACGAAGCATGATAGAACTTTTTTATATGAAGTACTAACATTATTTTGGCTCACTTTATCACCCCTATCATTTATGACCTCACCTTTCCGGACACCATGTATATTTAAAATTATTAAAGTTTAGTATTCTATTTTCATTTTTATTTTTCTTTACAATAAATATTTTATTTTGCTTTACAATATTAATTATACACACAATTATTGATAAATTGGTTTTATTTGTTTTGTAAATAAATTGCTTTTTTTTGAAGTCTATTGTAGAAAAAAAGTGCCCAATCATCCTTAGTATTCCCTTTTAAATGGGTAATATTTGTGCATGTGCATACAAGTTATGACTGGCCCTTTTTAAGATAGGCTGACATTCTGTTATTACTCTAATAAGTAGTTTTTAGTGTTTTAATACTATTTTTTTTTTGTTTCATAAAACTACCCTGAGTACCTGACTTGACATCCACAAGATTAGTGAGAAATGCACCTACTGATCTGTGATACATACCTGATTGTGACAATCTTCCCAAATTGGAATGACCACTAGGCTGTGACTGCTTTTATTTAGATATAATTACCAAAGAGAATACCAAATTTAATTTTATTATTAGAATTTAAAATTTGTTTTATTTTTTTAATTATGTATAGAGAATAAAAGTTGTTTTATTTAGATATTAGATTTAATAACCAAAGAAAATACCAAATTTACTTTTATTATTAGAAATTAAAGTTTTTATTTATTTTAATGTAATTTTCTATGCTTTACTTTTTGTTGTTATCTTATATTATTGTTTTATTTAGATATTAAATTTAATAACCAAAGAGAATACCAAATAATTTTGTTTTTTTAAATATCTTTTCATGAATGGTTTTGATTTTAAGTTTTCTTTTTAATAATAAAATGTAAAAATATAAAACGAAAACCGTTTATTTTTTACTTTTTATTGTTAAAAATAAAACTTAATATCAAAATCTTTATGAAGACAAATTTTAAAGATCATTTAAATATGGCGCCAGCCTTACAGATTCTGGTTAATTTATTAGTTCACAGATGGCGACACAAACAAAAATCTACCAGGCTTTGCCTCCAAGGCCTAGTTAGTGTGCCAGGTACCAGGGTGCGTATTTTGACAGTTTTTAACTGTCTCAGCAGTGGCGCTGATTTAACACGGCAATCGGACTTCTCTAACTCTCTCTGTTTTGTGGTTTGGACACAGGTTAAAGTTGTGAAATCGAGTCAGGCAGTCGGAAATTGAGTCAGTTAAATAAAGTACGAAGATGTTTTGATAAGTCCCTAGAATAAAACAATTTTTTCTACGACTGTTGAAAAACAGGTAATATGTAATATAGCTCATTACCCAAGGCGATTACCACGCCAATTACTCACGGCCGTCTTAAGGTGCTTTAAATTTGCCTAAATACGATAATTTGTATATAGAAGGAACAGTTTAAAAATGTAAATTCGGTGCTCTTTGATAAAAAAAAATCACACAAAAGTTTAAAGCAAATAAATGCATGCTGGTCTCTTGCGGCCGCCTTTGCTATATTTCTTTTATGATATGTCGGTTGATGCAGCTGGTCATCGCACTATGGGATAGAAATTAATTTTTTTGGTCAAAATTCTGAAACTTACCAATCTAACTTAAAATGAGGTGATTTTTACTGGAAAAATATTTAAAAATTATTACAAATGCTTTTGGGAACCTAAAACTTATTATAATATGTTATTATAAATTTACACCCCCCTTAACATTATTATTTTTTATTGTACAAAATAAACTAAAAGGTCAGCTTGTTTGGTTAATTCTGTTATATTCTAATAAGTATTCCGATGATTATTATCTCATATGATATACAGGGTACGACAATAGGTATGATTTTTTTAAATGGAATACCCTGAATATTATATCACCACCAAAAAAATTCAGATCTGAAAAATAATTTTAAATTATTCTTAGAAGCGTAATAGAGATACATGTTCCCAACTCTTTTTTAATTTTTAACGTAAAAAATAAATAAAAACACTGTTTTGTTGGGTAGATTCTGTAGAATCCATATCTTTCATCAGAATGCTTTTATCTTTTAGGATATACAGTGTAGGACAAAACATATTAAATTTTAAAATGAGAAACCTTGTAAATTATAAAAAAACTTGTATCTGTCCTTACACTCAGAAGTAGCAAAAAGTAGGAAGGCAATTGTAAGTACAAAAACTGATAAAGAAAAAGGTAAAAAAATCTTTGACAAAAGTAGCGAGACTTCGCGAGACTGCATCGGAAACAAAACAATAGCTCTTATTTTTTAAACTCTTTTACTTTTTTAGTAAACAAGGCTAATAATAAACTAAGTAGATTAAATGTTGTATATTTATGTTTACTTAAAATACATTTTCTAGTTTCTTATTACCCCAATAAAAGTCGTCATATCCTTTTATAATTTTGCGTAGGGTAGGGCGGGGCTAGTTGAGCAATTTTTCACTTGATAGGTTATAGCTCCTCAAAAATAAGTCTTAATGGCTTATAATGCATACTGATGGATTAGCAATTTATCCCTTATTAATAGTGTCCATAGTAATTTCTTCCTAATAAGTCGAATTTAGGAGCTACATCTATTTTAATGTAGATAGTCAAGTATGCCCAACGTACCCCATGGGTGAGGTAAGTTGAGCAAGAGTATGGGGCTAGTGGAGCACTTAGAAAGTATAGTCAAATCATGGCTTAAACGTTAGATACGTTTACAATAAAAATACATTTTGACAATTTGCTTTTTATATTTATAATGTTATAGTGACAAAACAACAAATCTCATTACTAGAACAGCAACGTGCCTAGCTTAGCTTAACTATTGAATTTAATACCTATCAATTCATCTTCGTTTTTTAAACTTTTTAGGCAGTTTTATTTTTCTTCTCTTGTAATGCCTTCTGTATCTGTTAAAATTGCAGCTTTTCTTTATCTTCTGTTTGATTTGGCTCCTTTTCTTGGGTATGGTCAAACTATTTCCAGAGAAAATTTATAAGTTAGATAGGTCAGGTCGTTTTCTTTGTTGCTTGTACAAAGTTTGGGTTGCAGCCTCTTTTAAATCCTGAGGAGACTCTGGTAATCTAACTGTTATAAGTCCGTATCCTAAAAAATAAAAAATTATACTTAGGTCAGGTCGTTTTTTTGCTGCTTGTACAAAGTTCGGGTTGCAGCCTCTTTTAAATCCTGAGGAGACTCTAGTAGTCTAACTGTTATAAGTCCGTATCCTTAAAAATAAAAAATTATACTTAAAACCATAGAGTTAGTTGGGCAACTGTAGCTCAACTAACCCCAACCTGAAATTTTAAAGGAAAAGTAAATTTATTAGAAAACCGGTTAGAATTATATCCAAATTCTTTATATATAATTAAACTGCAATAAATTTACTTAAGATTAACACTTACCTGATTAAGAACGGAATACATTTAACTATCCCAGATAAAATTTCCCGGCTTGCAATTATTTTACTTTTTAATCACAAAATAAACAATGCGCTCGGATACTTTTCTCGATCGCCGCGTCACCACTAGTGGTAGCACAATAAGTTCCCCGCGCGCAACTCCTTCTTTACGCTATTCGATGCTTTCGCGTGCGGTCGATAGTTTTTGAGATATTTAGATTGCCCAACTTACCTCTATGCACAACTAGCCCCGCCCTACCCTACATGTAGTTTGAAGTATCTACTTTGAAATACACAGCATGAGCCATTAAAATTTTAAAGTTGCTTTTTAACCAAAATAATGGATTTCTATCCCATAGTGTATCGGCGCGTCGCTGTAAAGGATAGCGGCGCCTTTGTATAAACTAGTCCGATTGCAGGCGGCCTGGTATTATTTTCAAATGGTACCGATTGGCGCTTTTAAAATGTTCTTACTATACATATGTTTTTGACAACTTTGTTTTCTAAATAGGGCTCTTTAGTCACATCTGAGTATAATAAAATCTAAAGGGTACGTAAAATCAATTAATAATATAATAAAATTAATCATATTCAATTAAAAATTTAAAGTATGGCATGCCATGGCCGACAAATAATCTGTCACAAATCAAAAACATTAAATTTATTATTTGTAGTGTTATAAATCCAAGGAAAAGTTTTTTTTTAAATGTTTTTTAGTGATTAACAATAGTCGTTAATGAAGAATAATATGCAACTTCGCACGGAATACTCATTTTAGAAATGAGTAATACTCTATGATTATCCTCGTAATAAACTATTTTTATTAAAGGTATGTATTTACCCACAATTACAATTTTTTTCTAGAAACCCAAACAAAAACAGTATTTTTAGAAATTTAAATGACAAATTTGATGCAGTATTAGATTAATTAAAAGTTTATTGTTATTTTTTGTTTAAAAGTGTATTACTTACCTTTAAGAAATAGAAAAAACTTAAAAAAATAAAACAACCACAAACTGCAAGCATTGTGTGTTAACTGCAGGTAAAATAACCGATATAGTACATTTTCCTTTATTGCAGATTTTGTAACTTAATTCATAATGACATCCACTTAAACACTTAATACAAGTTGTAGACAATAATTTTTTTTATTTTTTAATGCTTTTATCCCAGAGATCCAGTTTTCATTACATCAGTCATTTTGTAAATTTATTCAACTTATTTAAATATTTGGCCAGGTCAAATGTAACCTCCTGCAAGATCTCATACATAATTGAGTTTTATACGGAACTTGGCACTTATTTCGAGTTTCATTTTTTTTGCGGCGAAGCCCACAACCAAGAATAATTTTAGTATTAAACTTGGCTTACCATTTTTACATTTGTTTTTGGTGGGATATCATTACTTTTTGTAAAGAAAACTAGGAAGCTATTTAGAACTAATATTTTTTTACATTTTCAGTGCATAGTATCTTTTATATATATATAATATATAAAATATTCTACTCCCTTTAAAGACAGTCAAAAGAAAACATCCTGCTTTTCTATATGTGAGGCTGTATCGAGTATCGAGTCGTGATAAATAACATAGAATACAAGCAGTAAGGCATCAAAGGCAGGATTTAATATACTACCTCTAGACAATGAAACTTGTCTAATAAGTAGACTCTTGTTTTCTATGCTATTCACCACGACTCGATACAGCCTCACTGAGGCGGCGAAACCGGTCTGGGGAGAGAGTCGTGGTGGATAGCATAGAAAAGCAGGATGTTTTCTTTTGACTGTCTTTAAAGGGAGTAGAATATTTTATATAATACACCAAAACAGTAGGGAATTTTTTCCTTGTGCTTCATAAAGCAGGATTTAATATCCTACCGCTAGACAATAAAACTTGTCTAATAAGTAAACGCTTTTTTTCTATGCTATTCACCACGACTCGATACAGCCTCACTGATGAGTTCCAGTAAGGCAGGCGAAACCGGTCTGGGGAGAGAGTCGTGGTGGATAGCATAGAAAAGCAGGATGCTTTCTTTTGACTGTCTTTAAAGGAAGTAGAATATTTTATATAATACACCAAGACAGTAGGGATTTTTTCCTTGAGCTTCATAACATATATAGCCACCCCGTTACAATTGATGCTCGTATTTACTGAATGCGATTTCAGTAGGGCATCAACGGCAGGATTTAATATCCTACCGCTAGACAATAAAACTTGTCTAATAAGTAAACGCTTTTTTCTATGCTATTCACCACGACTCGATACAGCCTCAAGGTTGAGTTCCTGTAAGGCAGGCGAAACCGGTCTGGGAGAGAGAGTCGTGGTGGATAGCATAGAAAAGCAGGATGTTTTTTTTTGACTGTCTTTAAAGGAAGTAGAATATTTTATATAATACACCAAGACAGTAGGGAATTTTTTCCTTGAGCTTCATAACATATATAGCCACCCCGCTACAATTGATGCTCGTATTTACTGAATGCGATTTCAGTAGGGCATCAACGGCAGGATTTAATATCCTACCGCTAGACAATGAAACTTGTCTAATAAGTAGACGCTTGTTTTCTATGCTATTCACCACGACTCGATACAGCCTCACTGATGAGTTCCTGTAAGGCAGGCGATACCGGTCTGGGGAGAGAGTCGTGGTGGATAGCATAGAAAAGCAGGATCTTTTCTTTTGACTGTCTTTAAAGGGAGTAGAATATTTTATATAATACACCAAGACAGTAGGGAATTTTTTCCTTGTGCTTCATAACATATATAGCCACCCCGCTACAATTGATGCTCGTATTTACTGAATGCGATTTCAGTAGGGCATCAATGGCAGGATTTAATATCCTACCGCTACACAATGAAACTTGTCTAATAAGTAGACGCTTGTTTTCTATGCTATTCACCACGACTCGATACAGCCTCACTGATAAGTTCCTGTAAGGCAGGCGATACCGGTCTGGGGAGAGAGTCGTGGTGGATAGCATAGAAAAGCAGGATGTTTTCTTTTGACTGTCTTTAAAGGGAGTAGAATATTTTATATAATACACCAAGACAGTAGGGAATTTTTTCCTTGTGCTTCATAACATATATAGCCACCCCGCTACAATTGATGCTCGTATTTACTGAATGCGATTTCAGTAGGGCATCAACGGCAGGATTTAATATCCTACCGCTAGACAATGAAACTTGTCTAATAGGTAGACGCTTGTTTTCTAGGCTATTCACCACGCCTCGATACAGCCTCACTGATGAGTTCCTGTAAGGCAGGCGATACCGGTCTGGGGAGAGAGTCGTGGTGGATAGCATAGAAATGCAGGATCTTTTCTTTTGACTGTCTTTAAAGGGAGTAGAATATTTTATATAATACACCAAGACAGTAGGGAATTTTTTCCTTGTGCTTCATAACATATATAGCCACCCCGCTACAATTGATGCTCGTATTTACTGAATGCGATTTCAGTAGGGCATCAACGGCAGGATTTAATATCCTACCGCTAGACAATGAAACTTGTCTAATAAGTAGACGCTTGTTTTCTATGCTATTCACCACGACTCGATACAGCCTCACTGATAAGTTCCTGTAAGGCAGGCGATACCGGTCTGGGGAGAGAGTCGTGGTGGATAGCATAGAAAAGCAGGATCTTTTCTTTTGACTGTCTTTAAAGGTAGTAGAATATTTTATATAATACACCAAGACAGTAGGGAATTTTTTCCTTGTGCTTCATAACATATATAGCCACCCCGCTACAATTGATGCTCGTATTTACTGAATGCGATTTCAGTAGGGCATCAACGGCAGGATTTAATATCCTACCGCTAGACAATGAAACTTGTCTAATAGGTAGACGCTTGTTTTCTAGGCTATTCACCACGACTCGATACAGCCTCACTGATGAGTTCCTGTAAGGCAGGCGATACCGGTCTGGGGAGAGAGTCGTGGTGGATAGCATAGAAATGCAGGATCTTTTCTTTTGACTGTCTTTAAAGGGAGTAGAATATTTTGTATAATACACCAAGACAGTAGGAAATTTTTTCCTTGTGCTTCATAATATATATATATATATATAGCACGTATTACAAGATTTTTGAATGCGGACACCACTTCTTTTTGATTTAATTTTATTTTTTATTTTTCTGTAATATAGCAAATATAATAATACAAATATTAGAATAGTTTTAAATATCTACTTGTAACGGTTTAAAAGCTACAATTAATTTTTTTTGTATGGTGTTAGTGAGTCAGTCAGTGAAAAATTGTCGACTTTTAGACCTTTATATTTTTATAACCATTTGGGCTAGCTTCATGAAATTTGGGAATCTAGTTGTCCTTATAAATGTAAATAAACACACGTAGTGGGTTTAATAGATAACCTACATTTAGATCCGCAGAGGCAAGAAGCATTTTTCGGATTTTTACGACCTCGCGCAGTAAACAATTGGACGGGTGGACGAACATGCGCACTTAAAAGCCGTGGCAAAATACAAATATCGGCACCCCGTACCCTCCGTCCGCGGTCTGACCGTGACGCTCATTAGCTACCGTACCCCGAACAGAAAACCAAGACCCGTCGACAAATTCTTTCCGATAATGCTGATAGTCTGTTTGGCGCCAGGTACGTTTACCCTTGATTTGCTTGCGCACAAACCCGTATTTTCACCCATGAAATGTAACTTTTGTTTTGCGCAGGTAATAAAACTGGAAATCCATCGGGATCAGTGGTGTGTTTACGTTAAATAGGTTTTGAGTTATGGAGAAGTCAAAAGTGGCAACAAGTGGTTCTTGAAATATTACACACGGAGCTGTAGCCAGTTTCTTTGCTTGAACTTGACTTAACACGCTGCCGCCTGTCTAGATCCGATGAAATCATAGATAATAATGTTTTTTTTGCAAAAACAATTATAGAACCTTCAAATATATCTCTAAATGCGCAAAAATCAGCTATATTTACAAGTTTATTACAAAAACATATATAGAGTTAGTCATCTAGGTTTGATAAAGCTTTTTTTTTAATATTTCGACTAGGCCTCGGCAACCGAAACCGGTTCGGTTAACGGGTTAACCGGTTTTCGGTTAACCGCGGTTTTGGCCAACCGAAAACCGGTATTCAAAAACCGGTTTTGAATACCGGTTAACCGGTATTTGAAAACCGGTTTTTGAATACCGGTTAACCGGTTTTGAAAAACGGTTTTCGAATATCGGTTAACCAGTTTTAAAAAAGCGGTTTATTGGATTATCGGTTTTCGAATACCGGTTTTTTGGATAATCGGATCAAAATCGAAAAGCGGTCCTTCGAATAGCAATTACTAGGTTTTTGGTTGATTGCAGTTTATATCTAAAAAAAAGAAAAACCGTTCATTTTGTAGAATCGGATATTGGTTGACACATTATACAGGGTGGTTCATTTAACCTTAGACAGGCAAATAACCAGAAAACGGCGCATTTTAGAAGAAAATGTTTCAAGTAAGAATTGTTTGAAATAATGGGGCAAATTCAAAGGTATTATTATTTAAAACTTTAATATATCGGGATTCTTGCAATTAAATTCGGTAATATCAATAGCATGTCGGCAGCACTATATTTTGCTGTCATCCAGAAATCCAATGTTGACAGATTTAATACAATTTTTCTTATAATATACGTCGTGCCAGCTTGCTACTTATAGTGTGTTGAACACTAGCGGGTCAAAATTAGACAAAAAAAACATTCCGAATAGGATGACTAATCGAGCTTGCTTAGTGGCACGACGTATATAACAAATATGTACTAAAAACTACAACGTACTATAATAATACACTAAATTAAAATTTAAAAATCACCACTTTTTTCTCTGTTTTTTTATTAACCAATAAACCAAGAAAAACACCGAAAATAGAATACCAATTTTAAATAAAGAGGAAAAAATAAATTATGTATGTATGTATGGATTTTTACATCACCTTTAGAATCTTGCATTTTATTAACAGGGATGTTATATTTTTATTCTTATTTATATTTAACCAATTTCTTTTGAAGAATATTCTAGGATGAATAATGATTATCACTTAACACCACAGCTCATGGGCAAATCCGTAATCAACGCAAAAACGATTAATAGAGAATAATTACTTTCCGATTTTCTGTTAACTGTGGTTTAGAAAAGCCTTTTCGGTTTCAGTTTAAAAGACCGTATTCGGTTGTCGGTTTTAAAGACCGATTTCGGTGTATCGGTTTTGAAAACCGTTTTCGGTTTTTCGGTTTTAAAAACCGGTTTCGGTTTCGGTTTTAAAACCGGTTTTTAATACCGGTTTTTAATACCGGTTTTAATACCGGTTTTTAATACCGGTTTTTAATACCGGTTTTTAAATATTCGGTTAACCGAGTTTAGCCGAAACCGGTTTTTAAAAACCGGTTAACTGATTTTGCTTTTTTCCGGTTTTTGCCAGCCATAATCTGACCTTATTGAGAACTAGACATTGTTTTTTTTTTTTGACAAAAAAACACTTCTTGAATGGACCGAGACAAACTGAAAAATAAACTTATTTTTATACAATTAATTTTGTAAAATTAATTCTAAATAATCCATTGCTTAAGCTTATCGTACCTACAAACGAAAGTTGCTAAAATGCCGAGAAATAATTTAATACAATTAAGGCCACAATGGTTGCAAAGTTGATTGTATAAAAGCTTTGCTTTGTTAACTGACTTGAGCGATGAGAGCAATAATTAAGTGTGATTATTTGTTTGGAGGTGTTGGCGCTTATTAAAACGATTAGGAAATTAAAACAGAGCAGCCGAGCCGGTAGGTTAAGTTTAAATTGTTGAGAAAATTCGTTTTTTAAAAAGCAAACAAAAAATTAAAATTTTAATTATCGAAAGTAGAATAAAGGACTTTACAGGGTGTTACAAATTCGCGAAATACCATTAGACTCTCGGAACCGGTAAAAGGTACAGGTTTGGTTAATTTGGGGCAAAGATGCGCATTTTTATGCTTAACAATTTTCCGTTTTAAAAATTTATAAATTTGCAGCCGTTCCGGAATTATCAAAAAAAAAAAAAAAAAAAAAACAGAAATTTTGCGAAGCAGTTTTAATTTTTTTCAATTTTATTTGAAGAGATATTAAATAAAATAGGATACATTGCAAACTTTTTTGTTCTATAAAATAATGTAAATAAATTTAAGATCGGACGTTTCGTCTTTGAGCCACCATCATTAACTTTTTTAAATGTAATATTTGGTTTTAGACTTAACAATTTGTAAAATAAATAAAATGATAAATAATTATTTCCCTAAAGAATGGCTTTCCACTCTTGCCCATCGTCGGGCTGTAAGGAATTTAACGCTACCATGGCTCCTGGTTTGAAAAATTGTCCAGTATAATTCCTTCACTCACGGTTCCCAACAGAATCTCGTGGTGCCGCAAGTATGCATCCCTATACGGTCCAATTGGACAGGCCCCGAACTTCCCACTTGTTTATTGTTTTACCCCTAGAGTTTATATGTATAATGTGGAATCTGCTGCCTGCGAAGGTTTTTCCTTTCCCCAAAATCTTTAAGTATTTAAATCACGTGTCAACAAACTTCCACTTACCCCGCTTTAGACATTCACGGTACGTTAGTATTTAGGCTTGTAGCCCTCGTGAATTGTTCAAAGGTAAAAAAATTAGATAGAGGCGATCTTCGTCTTCTTTTGAAAAAAACAATATGAATATTTGTTTGTATCCAGTAAAGATAGACGATCTTTCGTGTTTATTTTTGATGCATACTAAATTACACTTGCTAAGACGTTCACAAAAAATCGATGTTTACCATTGTTTGATGTTGACATCAAAAACAGACATCAATGCCTTTAAAAGCAAATTTATCAAATAAAAATTTTAAAAGTTTGGTCAAAATTTTGTTTCTAATTAGCTAAGACATTTAAGTTTTTTTCACTATATTAATATAGACCAGGGAAGATAATTTTTAAATTTGTATTTACTCTTTCTATACATACTCTTAAAATTAAGGTAAAAATTTAAAAAACCAAGTGTTTGGTTTTTATTTCTATCTTTTACAAAAACAATATTTTTTTACGAAATTTGGTAAAAACGTACCTTTATTTTTCTAATCATAATATATTTTTTTGATTTAAAATATATATTTTTACGCATTTTCTTAAATTAATAAATGAAAGTACCCTTATTTTCAATCGAAAATTCACGTGTCAAAATATCGGCATTTTCAAAAAGTTGGTAAGCTTTTTGTTTGTTGAAATCTCTACTTTTCAATTGTGTAAAAAAATATACATTACCACGGTACATTTTCTAAGAAAATAAATTTTGATAGGACTAGGTATTTTGCCAAAAATTGACAAAAACCGTTTTTTACCCTTAAAAACTCACCCCTTTCACTTTCCGACCCCAGATCGCCAGTAAATTATTGTTTATTTTATTTTCGTTATTTTCTCTACATATTCCAATGGGTTTTATCCTCCTATAAGTTTTTTTTGGTTTCAAAATTATCTACCCTAGTCCAATAATGATTAAAAACAAAATCAGATCTGAGTTTTTTGCATTTTTAAGAACATTTACCATTGTGGTGTACAGTTTTTAACACCATTAGAAAAAAGAGATTTACAACAAAACGACATTTGTCTTGTAAAAAGCCGATATTTTGACACGTGAATTTTCAATTAAAAATAAGGAGCTTTTTTTTAATGTTAAGTTAAAATAAAGTGATAAAAAATATTTTAAACCAAAAAACTACGATGTATTTGGGACATGCAAAGGTATGTTTTTACCAAATTTTGTTAAAATATTCTTTTTTTTTTGTAAAAAAATAAAAAAAAGCCAAAAACTTGGTTATATTAATATAAATTTTAAGGTTATGAAAAAAGCTAAATACAAAAGTTATACATCTTCACATTGCCTACAACATTGCAATTTAACTTTTTCCGTAGTTTGGCCAAAAATTCAGAAAAACCGTATTTTATACTTTAACCCGCCCCCTCCCCTCTTTCGGCCTCAGATTGCCTGGAATTTATTTTTCCCATAAATTTTGTTATGTTTCCTACCTTTTTAAATTTCATCCTACTTTAATTTTTTATTTACTTTTTTTTTAGGCTTTTAAACACTTCTGATAAATATCGCGACTAGTGGTCATGCCATATATGTCATGTGGGTGCTCGTAACATTGTGACCTTATTAGCGACGTACGTCTATTGATTAGTTTAGTATAATTCATATTATGATGTTATACTCATATTTCGTGATTTGATGTTTAAATATTGTAGTTGCTGCGGTAAATCTAAATAATTAAAATCATAATTAGTGACAAATCTTTAGTAAAATAATATTATGGTTAATTGATTAAGCACAACAACCGGCATTTTATATCAAAAATAGCTTTACAAACAACAAAGGTAATAATTAACCCATTTGGGACCTTTTACTTACATCTCATATACAGTGTGTCCCAGGATAGATGTTGCAAGAGGACAAATGGACAAAAAAATAGGAATTTTTAAACGCCCTTTTAAAAAAACTGGTCGCATGGTCCGTAACTGATAAATACAAAATTTTACTTTGATTGGTAATATACAGGGCGAGTTATAACTAAAAAATGAAAAATCATCAAGTGTAAAAGTACCTTTATTTTTAATAAATAATAGTTTAAAAAACTAAAAAAACACGCTTTTATATGCAACCGAACTAAAAATTAGAAAATAATTTTTCATTAAAAAAATATTGTCACTTCAGAGTAAAAAGCGTGGGGTGCTTAATATATTAAATGTTATAATTATTATATTTGCCAATATCTATGAGGGAAAAGTTATGAAAAAATAGTAAAATGCATCCCACGCTTTTTACTCTGGAGTGACAATATTTTTTTAATGAAAAATTATTTTCTAATTTTTAGTTCGGTTGCATATAAAAGCGTGTTTTTTAGTTTTTTTAAACTATTATTTATTTTTCATTTTTAGTTCGATATGCATGTATGTATGTATGTATGTATGTAAAAATTCTCCAGTTTATTCACTAAAAAATTCCTTCGCCATTTTGTCAAGAGTAGCTAAAGTTCCTGAGAAAGTTTGGGATGTTGCCAAAAGATGGCAACACAGGTGTTGTTTTTATAATATAAAGGAATTTTTATCCTGGCGATCCTAACCAGGATAACGGGATACTGTTTGCAGATTATTGCATTGTCATGGGTCCTTAATACGTGTGCAAAGTTTCAAAGAAATCGAATAGCTGGAAGTTGGTAAAAATTAGGCTCAAAGATTCCGTTACATAGATAGATAAATAGATAGATAGATAGTTACAACCCAAGTTAATAAAAGCGTGTTAAAAATAGGACAAAGTTGTCTAAGTAAAAAAAAATTGTAAATTTGTTTATTATGCATTAACAAATATTAATTAATATAAATTAAATACTTGCCTTAAGGCAGCGAATTAAAAAAAATAGAATTGTTAATTTTCTTTTTAATTGTGCTTTCTTTTGTCCAAATTTAAGTTGTTATGAGGAATGTAAAAAATGACAATAACATTTTTTTAACTCTTATGCATTAACTTTAAATTTTGACATAAAAATGTTCTACAACATTTACTTATACAATTTTGTTTTATTTAAAAAAATAAGTTTAGTTAGTTCTGGGAATTTTTTACACTTTTAGTTATAACTTGCCCTGTATAATACCAATTCGAGTAAAATTTTGTATGTATTAGTTTTGGGCCATGCGACCAGATTTCCCAAAATTTCGTTTTAAAATTCAAAAGTTTTTGATTCATTAGTCCCCTTGTAACACCCATCCTGGGACACACTGTATTTTTTCAAATTAATGCTTTTGATAAGTCAATTCAGAAACCTGTATAATCGTCAATAAAAATAGATTTAATAAGTTTTATATGTTTTCACAATATAAGGTTATTTGAAGGTAAAAATAATAGAAATATTTATATTTATATTTTTGAAATTTCTAAGTTTTTTTGGCTGAGGTATAAAAAATGTGAGTATAATTTTCGCCATCCGTAGACACAACACAAACATTTAAAAAACTATTCCTAATACATATGGTTACAATTGCTATGCAGATTTCTCTTTCACAGGACCTTAATTTAATATTAAAATGGGTTTTTAAAACTGTCCAATTTGTCTCTAAAACTTAAATATTATACTTTTCCCGAAAACAGTTTTAATATTTGTCCTTTACTTACTTGCTGTCAAGTTCTGCAAAGCGAAAAGACAGTTTATACTGTGAGCGTCACATCTTAGAGTCACCCACTGAGAAAAATATAATGTATGAATGCTGCGACAGATTTCAAAAAGTTCGAATTTATTTTTAAAACTAGGAAAAGAAAATAAGTATATTTTGGCATTTTTTCTGTAAAAATTTAATGGTATCTATCCTAAATTCAACCCTCTTTGGAATATTGCTCTAATATCTGGAAATGGCGTCCGCCAAACCTTAAAGTTATTTAATTGCCAGGCCCTATTAATAACCTTTTGCTTACAGAAATACTTCTTTATCTTGCCCATGGCCGTGCTCTAGAGCAATCTATTACTTTTTATAGGTATTTGTATTTTATGAATCGTGATTGTTATAAAAATGTGTTTTATGTTTCCGACGAGCGGCTGAGCGGCGTTAATGGTCGTAACCAGTACCGGCCACTGCTTTAAAAAATTGCCGCTTACCCATTGTACCGTAGCCGAAGCCTTTTAAAATGCAAAACGCTGTTTATCAATGACCATCATTATTAAAAATCTTTCTGGTCCTTTGCGAAAAACATAAGTAGGAATTTTTGTACCAGTTTTTTTCCGCCACTAGCTTTGGAAGATGAAATTGTTTCTACCGCTAAAGAAAAGGCAGAACTATTTGCTAAACAATTTGCTGCCAATTCAACCCTTGACCCTCCCGTAAATTATCCAATTCCAGCGGTTACCCCAGTTGCTCATAAAATGCCCGATATTATTTTTAAGGTAAAATACATTAAGCGTATCCTTTCTTCCCTTAACACCAAGAAATCGTCTGGGCTGGATGGCATACCAGCAATCGTGTTAAAAAAATGTGCTCCAGAACTTGCGCCAATCTTAACTCGGCTCTTTCGAATTTCTTACGACACAGGTATCTTTCCGGAAAGCTGGAAAGCTGCACGTGTTCAACCTATTCCCAAAAATGGATCTAAATCTCTTTCATCTAACTATAGACCAATTTCAATTCTCTCAGTTCTTTGTAAAGTAATGGAAAAACTAATTAATTCACAAATTCTTAAGTACTTAGAAAAACAGAAAATTTTGCATGACAGGCAGTATGGATTTCGCCAAAAAGATCTACAGCAGATCTTCTTTTCTTCGTATCACACTGCTGGAATAAGTCTCTTGAGTTTCTAGGTGAGTTCCACATCGTTGCTCTTGATATATCCAAAGCTTTTGACCAGGTCTGGCATGCCGCACTTCTTAATAAACTTCCCTCCTATGGTCTTTCAACTAAACTCTGTACTTGGCTCTCTAGTTATGTATCTGATCGTCGTATATCAGTTATTGTGGACGGCCATTCTTCAAGCTTTCACCAAGTAAATGCTGGAGTCCCTCAGGACTCAATTCTGGCACAAACATTGTTTCTTCTTCACATCAACGACCTTCTCTCGTCCACAACTAATTCCATTCATTAGTTTCGCCGACGATAGTACCCTTCACTCCAGTTTTCAGGTTCCTAAACCCATTACTAAACCTGACTTGGAAAACAAACGCAGAGCGATACAGATATCTCTTTCGCAGGACCTTAATTTAATATTGGATTGGGGCGCTAAAAATCTCGTCCATTTTAATGCATCCAAAACATAATCATGTTTCTTGTCGCGAAAAGAGTCATCAAATACTCATCCTCTACTTATGAGCGGCCAAGTTTTCTCATTCGAGCCAAAGGTATTTTTCCCCTTCTCATTTATACACTTTATATGTGTCCTAAATCCGACCTCCCTTGGAATATTGTTCTCATATCTGGGGCATGGCGTCCCCCACAACCCTAAGCATTCTTGATTCTATTCAAAGAAGAGCTATTCGTCTCATTAATGATCCTTCACTTACAGAAAGGCTTCCCTCTCTTGCCCATCGTCAGTGGGCTGTGGGGATTTATCGCTTTTTTATAGGTACTTCCATGGCTTCCGCTCTAAAGAATTGTCCAGTATTGTCCTCCACTCACGGTTCCCAACAGAGAAACTCGTGGTTCCGCGAGTATGCTTCCCTATACGGTCCAACTGGACAGGCCCCGAACTTCTCACTTTGTTCGTTCTTTTATTTCTAGAGTTTCTAGATTGTGGAACCTGCTGCTCGCGGAGGTCTTTCCTTCCCCCAAATCTCCAAGTATTTAAGTCCCGTGTCAACAAACTCCCTCTTACCTCGCTTAAGACACCCACGGTACGTTAGTATTTAGGCTTTGGGCCTTCGTGGTTTGTCCACGTTTCCAGTACCGGCCACTACTGTAAAGTTTGCCGCCTATCTCTTGTACCGTAGCCGAAGCCTTTTAAAGTGCAAAACGCTGTTGCGTTAATGACCATCATTATTATTTTTTTCTTAATATTAACTCTACGAGAATTACTCACTAAATTAAAATTAAATTAGGTATTATTATTTTTCCAGAATCCAAAATATTATATTTCTTTCCATGCGTTCGCCTAATGTCTTGTTGACAAAATTTTTGCATAAATTTGTTTCAAAAATACCAAGATTTAAACTAACAGATACTTAAGATATAAATATAATTTTATAAAAAGATCTGTTTCGTTTGCCAACTTCTTATAAATATCCAAAGTGACTTTGGCACCTTACAGATATGTGACATACTTTTTCTCCTCGATTACCGATGTAACAGTTTCTGCCTTCTGAATGTTTTGGATTTTATTTTCAGGACAAATTAATATTTTGTATCAAAAATATATAAATTGCAAAATAATTTACTGTGGTATTTTTTAGAAAAATAATTTTAAATGTGAGATAAATAAATTAATTTATGTTAACACAGCGTGTTTTTTAAAGCTCTTACCAAATGAAAAACGTTTTAATTACAATAAAAAATGCCTCTTTATAAAAAGTCCTACTTAATGAGAAAATATACTTCGACAAAAATATTTAAAGCATGGATGTATAGGGTGGCTTAAAAATAACTCTTTTAAATTAAAATAAGGGGGTATTTCCTAACTACGGTACCAAACTTTGAAGGATGATTTTTTTATATCATTTTCTGGAGAAAAGTTCCTATAAACATATGTCCGAGTTGCTTTGTTTCTGAGATACAGGGCTTTAATTATTTGTTTTAGGAGTCGGTTTTTAATAAATATCCTAATATACAAATAAATGTACTTAACTAAAAAGTTGTATTTTTGGTTGCTTTATAAGAAAAAATATAAAAACTACATAAAAAGCTAGTGGCGTACATTTTTCTCTAAATAATATTGGCTGTTGTGCCCACTGAGACGCTACTGAATCCAATAAAGTCAATCTAGTTAAAGCCTTACAAGCGCGATATCGATTTTTTTAATTTAACGCCCTGTATTTTAGAAATGATGCAACTCCGGACAAATGTTCATAGAAACTTTCTTCGTAAAATTACATAAAAAATCACCCTTTAAGAATTTTGCGTCGTAGTTAGAAAAATACCCTGTATATTAATTTGGTAAAATGTCTTTTTTAAGCCACCCTGTACATCAATCATACATTTTTTTTGTAAAAATGTAATTTCTCATTAAGCAGGACTTTTTAAAGAAGGAAGGAGGAACATTTTTTTCGTAAAGTTAATAATTAAGAAGTTTCTCATTTGGTAAGAACTTCAAAGACACGCTGTATAGGTTATTGAAATTTAACATGACTGCTTGTTTAAATTTTGCTTAAGCTGCGTCCAGACTTGTAACAATTCGCCAAACATCCGTCCAAACAAACCAACCTATTTTCGCGTCCTCTAATGCACAAAACCGACAAGCTTTGAATCACCGCGAAATCATTTCCCAAACCCCTTGAAACGACGTGAATTTTTTCCACGTCCACGTCTGCGCTATGTGGGGCTATGTGGCACGCTGTTCGGTGCGGCGAATTGTTGCAAGTCTGAACGCAGCATTACAAATACTGGTTAAGCAGGTAGGTATTGGGATATCGTCGAATAAAGCAACAAAAAGGATGTATGTGACTAATCCAATCAGATGTGTTTACATGCAGGTATTCACGTTAGATTGTCTCTTTTCTTTACATTGCCTATGTGATATGTTATTTAGCTGATTCTGTATATTATTTTGGAGTAGAATTACAGTTTAAACCCGAACGTCAACCCTTAAAATGTTTTATTTTGTAGGAAATAACATCGTGATGCAAGATCTGAGCTATAGAGTGACTACTGATCTTATACTTTTATACATAAAGCTGCAAAAATATTCTATATTTTAGTAAAATTTATGGGCATGACAATGCCAGGTGTCAAGATAAAGGGTTTGGCAAAACTTTCTGCGTCTTATTTAAAATATTATTATAAAAATATGGCCTTAATTTGTCTAAAAAAATAGTTTTTAGAATAGGGGAAAGCAAAAAAGTTTTTTTCTTTTATTTTCGGAAAAATATTAACATAGGGTCGCATAAACATCAATGGAAAATATACCTTAGCATGGATACATACAATACAATTGAAGAGACACTAAGTATATGAAATTCGGACGCGGTTAGAGGTAAAACTATTTTGCAAAACAGTTTTTTTAGTTTACATAAATAGATATTTTAAAAACAAATGACGCATTGTCATTGCTGCCTTTTTTGTTTTATAAAAAAGTAATTAAATTTATGAACCAACTTTTCGTCTTTAAGCCACTATCATCAACTATTTTGCCATTAAAAAACATGATTTTGTTCCAAACGATCATGGAAATTTTTATTTAAAGGTAAATATGCATCCATTTTCTGACTAAACATTATGATTCTTTTACATTATTTATAATTCAACTAGCAAGCTACTACGTTTTAAAATAAAGCATTTAATTAAATTAAATACCTCTATCAAATTTATAATAGTCTTAAATAAAAATATGAATGCAAATGGATAAAATCGTTATTTGTAATGGACAAATAGTGAATGATGGTTTGTAGGTTTAAAACATCGCATAATATGTAGGTGTGATATGTATAGATAACCTATATTTAGATCCGCAGTGGCAAGAAGCGTTTTTCGGATTTTTACGACTCTGGCGCAGTAAACAAATGAATGGGTGGACGAACATGCGCACTTAAAAGCCGTGGCAAAATACAAACACCGGCACCCCGTACCCTTTGTCCGCGGTCTGACCGTGACGCTCATTAGATACCGCTACTTCGAACAGAGAAATAGAGGGTCTTTCCAGTGACGAAAATTTTTGTACGTCACGCTCCAGGGCTTGAAGCTCTTGAACTGCTCTAAAAAGTTAGTCACTGGAACGCATCCTTGACAAGGAAAGAGAGGATACTTTAAGAAATTTTAAAATTTCGTTGTTTTTAACCTTTCTTGGCTTTATAATAATAATTTCTTTTAAATATCTAATTCCATTTTAAATAAATAATTTTAAAAATCCATCCTTAACCATAAAAACACGTTTGAAGCACAAAAACCAAAAGAGGGGTTGGTGCATGAGGGGCAAGGGGAAACAAAAACGGAGTAGCTCAGGTGCATAACACTTTCCGTCACTGGAACGCCATAAAGTAGAACGAAATGCTCCTGAGCTACTCGGGAGCGCTCTATTTGCGTCACTGAAAGCCACTCAGGACGCCGTCGACAAAGTCTTTCTCTCATAATGCGGATAGTTTGTTTGGGGCCAGGTGCGTCTACCATTCAACCTGCTTGCGTGCAAACCGGTTTTTCGCCCACGAAATGTAACTTTTGTTTCGCGCAGGTTATAACATTGGCAATCCATCGAGATCAGTGGTGATATGTCGTTTGATTTAGTATTGAAGTACAAGTTAATTAAGATTAAAACTAAATATTCAACCTTCTTAAAAAACTAAGCTGATGATGGCTCCAAAACTAAGCGTCAAATCTTAATTCAATTGCACCATTTCAGAACAGAAAAGTAGCAATGATAATGTGTCTTTGTTTTAAAATATATGTTCAATTAGTTAAAAAAATGTTTCGCAAAATTTAGATTTTTTATGGATAAATAAAAAAATATTTGATAGAAACAAAAAACGTAATGCTTGGAATAAGAAAAACAATGGTTTTCGGAAAGTAGGGACTTTGTTTTGTTCTAATTTTTTTGGGCATCCTAACTTATTGCCATACGGACCCTCCAAGGCACGCTACACCACTTATAACCAACCTTGTACCTCTTACCGTTTCAGATCCTTATGGTGCCCGGCAAATTTGTAAAAGCCTGATAAAGTAAATTCACCAATTTTTAGAAAATTATCTGCAGGGGTATTAAATTTTAACGAGTGCTCTTTCAAAAACCACACCTCCATGTTATTTAAAATATAAGACATTTAAAACGTATTTTCCGGTATTTTGGCAAAATACTGACAAAAATACCCCAAGTAGACATAGTTGACTTTAAAATCAAATAAAAATAATAAAGGCAAGAAACCCTAAATCTTACACTTAAAAAAAAATGATATTTAAAACAAAAGCCTTAGATTTAATTTGAGAGAATTGTGACTTTCATATGTGTTAAAGAAATATGATCTCAAACAGAAAAATATGTTTTCAGCTTTGCGTACTAAATTCAAAAGAAGGCGCTTTTGTAATAAAAATAACCTTATTTTATTTAGTGACCCCAATGGGTCTACATTAAAGAACGATGTATTCTGTTAAAAACATCGAGCGCTTTTCTACTGAGAGATTCTATTTCTTTAAGACAAGATAGCTACTAGACTGAAATAAAATTTAATTCAATTAAGATAATTATATTAAATAAACAACTAGTTCTCTTTTGATAGTTAAGAGAGGAATTCCTGCTTATCATGTCATTCACCGAGACCTCTCTTCTCCATCGATGATGCGTTTTGCCGAACCTCATAGGACTTATCAAACTGGCTGTCCGGGGTCCAAGTTGAATAATACGAATAACAAGTGTATCTTATAAAAAAACTTTCGTTGTTCGACGGTAGGATATAATCGTACCGTTGATACCGTACTAAAAAGCATAATTCAGTGAATACTTATATTAAAGAAATAGGTTCTTTGACATAAAGGTTAAAGATTTTGGTATAGGTTCTTAAAATAAGAACCTATTATTTTAAAGAAAATTCATTAATATTTTGATAGAAACATTTAATATTTCTTTTGTTTAAAATCTTAAAACTTATATTTAAGATATTTAAGAGCTTAAATCATAAATCTTTAGGTTCTCATTTCTTGATTCAGATGTTCTCAAAATAATACTAAGGATATTTTAATTTAAAGAATTTCTTTTACATTAAAGACATAAATTAAAGTATTTTTTCTCCCAGTTTAAGAGCCACTATTATTTTAAAGTAAGAAATAAATCTTGGTTTAAAAGCACAACTATTCAAATAGAATGCATATTTTTAAAACCTTGTATTTCCTTAAAACAAGACATTTTTGTGTGTAAAACAAATATAATATTAAATTTAATATCAGTTTAAAGATAAAAAAGAAACCAAATGTTTAAATTATAAGAAGGAAGCGGTCAAGTACAAAATCCCGTAGGTTATAATATCGGCGACGTTGGCTATTTTTAGAATTAGTAAGTGAATTATGCAGACAACAATATCCGGGAGTAACAATAAGGAAAGTGCCACTAGAAATACACCGAAGTCGTTCGAGTCACAGTTATTATACGCTGCAATGGAGCCAAATTGGTCATAATTCACTTGGACACAAGCACAATGTTATACTCGTGTCGTTACAATACGGAGTCTTGCGAATATTTTATTAGTAGAGCAATTTTTGTTACTGATAGCACTCACTGATAAAATTTGTGAAATTACACATTGGGTCATTGCTTAATGCTTATATGTAGTCGACAGTCATATGTGTAAAATCTTTATTGGAAAGTAATATCACATTAATGTTAAATATATTTTTACACAGTAAAATGTAATTTTAGTATATTATACATTTTTTCTGTAAGTAAACACTCACCACAGTAAGGAGCAAAAAATCCGCTGTTGGGTAGAAATATATTTACATAATTTTTTCAGTGCACTAATAAACATTTATATAAACAATTATAATAAGAGACCTAAATAAAATTTTAGACATTGGTTTTCTTTATCCACGGTGCTGGTTAGGATTACAATGGAAAATCTTCTAAAAAATGCAAAAACGTGGTTCCGATTTTTTAAAAATCATTATTAGATCAGGGTTAATTATTTTGAAACACAAAAAAAGGTATGATGAATCCTATTAAAAAATGTAGAAAAATTATAAAAATAAAGGGAAACATAAATTACAGGTCTGGAAGTGAAAGTAAGGGGTGAGCGTGTTCAAGGGTAAAAACGGTTTTTCTTGATTTCCGACAATCATACAAGTCCAGTGGAAATGCAATTTCTAAGAAAATGTACCGTAGATAATGTAATTTTTTTTACACCATCAAAAAGTAAAGATTTAAGCAAACAAAAGCCCACCGACTTTTTAAAAAATGTCGATATTTTGACGTAATTTTGATTGAAAATAAGGGTATTTTTTAAAAATAAATATTTTAAATCCAAAATTACAAATATTTGGGACACATAGAGGTAAGTTTTACCAAATTTCGTGAGAATATTTATTTTGTTAAAGATAGGTAATTTTCTACCTTTTTTATGGGTTTTATCCTACTATAATTATGTTTTTTGTTTCAAGAATTTAGTTGACTCGATCTTACTACATAACCTTTGTTTTAAAATAGTTTCCATATTTAAAATCATTTGCCAAAAAATATTTAAAAAGATTAATAAGCAGCATTTGGTGAAGATTATTATATTTCGAACTGGGACAACTATTGTGCGCGCAAGCTTTTATTAGAACTTGGCAAAGAAAGATGCTTTTTTTCTCATGAGGCGCCAGTAATATTAAAAAGGCAACCATGTGCGAACTCGTTTGCCTGTAGAAGTCATTAAAATATAATTTTTTTAAATTAATTGCTTTTTTCTAATTTTTAAGCAAAACCGCAAAAAAAAAAGGTCAACTCATAAAAAAAAGTTGTTTTCAAGCAATATTTATTAAATACAGCTATTTTTACAACTCAACGTATGTCCTTTTATTAAATAATTTTTCGAATTACACAAAAAATACACCAAAGCAAATTAAAAGAGGCGTGAAATATACCAAAAGGCTTATCAAAACAATTTACAATAAAGTACAAGAAATAGAGGATATTTTTTACAAAATTCTTCAGGAGTTATTTTTTTTACAAATAGGTGCAGTCGAACGTAATCAATCTACAAACACAAAATACTTACAAATATGGCGACCGGAAGTGCCGCCATTTTGCGAAAAACCGTTTGGGCCTGTATCTCCGTAACCGCCTTTATTATAGATATTTGAACTACCTATTTTTTTTGTTCAATTTTGATATTGAATTTGATAGCTTCCGGTTCACGATCTGTAGGCATATTACTGTTAATTTATTGACTTTTTAGCAATATATCTTGTAATACTTGTTTAAATAATAAATTGCCTATAACCAAACTTTTATATCGATAAATTTTCTACAACTTTTAACTTTTCCTAAAATTAATATTTTGAAGTAACAATGCATAAGAACAAAGTATGCATAACGTAATTCGAGAATAAAAACCATAGTAATACCTGGCGAGATGTTGAATGACGTGTTCAGGGACAGCTGGCGTTAATCGTACAGTCACAGAGTTTTTGAAACTAACACGTAATAACTTTAAAAATACTTATTTTAGAGAAAAAGTTTAAAATAAAAGTTGTTAAAAATTTATCAATATAAAAGTTTAGTTATAAGCAATTTAATATTTAAACAATTATTAAAACTGATATCGGTAAAAAGTTAATAAACAAACAGAAATATTCTTGTAAATCGTGAACGGTAAGTGTTAGAAAAAAATATAAAATAAAAAAGATGAAAATTTTAATTATCTATAATAAAGGTTCTTACAAGTATGGGCCTCAACTGCGCAGTTACGGGGATACAGGACCAAACGGTTTTTGCAAAATGGCGTCACTTTCGGTCGCCATATTTGTAAGTATTTTGTGTTTTTAGATTCATTACGTCCTAATGCACCTTTTTGTAAAAAAACAACTTTTGGAGAATTATTTATTATGGATAAGAGTAACTCGCTCCCATCGCATGTACTAATAAACTAAAAGTGGCTAATATTAAAAATTAAAAAAGAAAATCACGCGTTTTAAATGGGAAAACTTCAAATTTAAATGGTAAGTACTTAAAAGTATTGTTATGGGCTCAAACTTGATGAGCCTTTTTCTTTCTACATGTAGGTAGATTGAATATGTATATGCTATACAACAAAAACCAAAACATTTTTTTAATTAAAAATATTTTTTAAATAAAAAAATTTGTTTATACCTATAAAAATACGATATTTCTACAATAAATTAATACTAATGTCGAAACGCTATCTTAAACGTTGTATAGATAAATTATAAATTGGGTTTTTCATTACTCATTCAACAATATACTACGGTTTTATCGGCCTATCATCAGTTAATTAAAAAACTGTAAACATAATGTGTCTACTCACACATTAGCATATGACATGGTTTTTAATTAATTGTAGAAGTATTTGATGAAAGACCCGCTAGACTAAATATTTCTAATTGATTATTAAAAGCATTATATTTCCTAAAAATAAATATATACTTACATGGTGGCGCCTTTTTGTTGACTTTGCAGGGTATATCGAAAACTAGAAAAGATGGAACAAATCTGATTGTGCAATCTCGATTTCGACTTTTGAAACAAATTAAGTGCTAAAAGTAAATCATGGCTAATTTAATAAGTTTTGTAGATACAAACTGTTTTTCAAATTTTGTCAATTTGGCCAGGAACTTGTAACTCGCTTAATATTAAGGATAGAAAAAATGTAAAAAGAAAAGCTTTTTGAGATTTTTCGCAGAATTCAGTGGCGTACCTATATTTTTTCCGTTGACTCCTATTTTAAAATTATAACACAAAGTTGGGTTTTTAAATGAAACACCCTGTATATTTTATTATCAATTAAAAGGGTTTTCTAAAATCTATAAAAATACTACATTTGATTTATGTATTTTTAATAGTTTCGAAGTATAGAGATCATCAGGATTTTTTTAACGAAATACCCTGTATATTATATTACCATTACCATTGCAAAGATATTTCAAAGTGGTTTATGAAAATACCACATTTGACATATTTATCTCTTGTAGTTTTGGAAATATGACCATATAAATCTACAAAAATAGTAGATACTTGATATACGTATTAAGATTTGGAAGCTCATATTTCCGAAACTCTTAGAGAAAATTATTTTAAATTTGGTAAATTTTTAAGGGTCTTAAAATGCCTTTTTAATAGTAATAAAATATACAGGGTGTTTTATTTTAAAATGCCATTTTATTATCGCATTTCTGACGATGGCCATATTTCCGAAACTATGACAAATTAAATATATCAAGTGTCGTATTTTTTACGGCTTCTAAGATCTTTCAATTAATAATAAAACATACAGGGTGTTCCATTAAAAACCCAACTTTGTGTTATAACTTCAAAATAAAAGTCAATGGAAAAAATAAACGTACGCCACTGAATTCTACATAAAAATCCCTTAAACTTTTCTATTTAAAATGTTGTCATATCTCTAATATTAGGCGAGTTACAGGTGCCTGGCCAAATTGACAAAATTTAAAAACACTTTGTATCTATAATACGAATCATGTTAGCCATGATTTACTTTTAACATTAAATTTGTTTTAAAAATTGAAATCGAGATTGCACAATCAGATTCGTTCTGGGACGAAAATTTTTGAAATAATAATAAAGTCATATTTCATTAATTAGAAATAATCCCAAATTTAATATTTTACCTTTAAAACATACTTTATTTTTAAACCAAAAATTTTAAAGGTAAAACTCCTAAGAAACTATTTACGAACAACAATGACTTAAGCAAGGGCGGTCATATTAACTTTCCGAGGGGGCCATATCAACATTAAATGTCCATATTTGCAATTATGTGTGTAAAAGTAAAATTTCCAATTTAATTACAAAGGATGTGGCCTAAAGGGGGGTCATGGCTTTATGCCCCCCTTATGACCGCCCCTGGAGTCAAGAAAGAATAATGTGGCGCTAATTTCCATAGAGAAAAGAAAGTGTTATGGCTTAAATATAAAATATTTGGTTAAAGATTTGGCGAAGAAGTCCAGAAAAGTTAAATTTTAGCGAATATGGTGTTATACTTAATAAAAGTATTTCATACCCATATTATTTTGTTTAATTCAGTTTTATTCTCTGTTTACTTTTGTGAAAAAATAAAATTTCCTGAGGACTTTGATGGGACAGAAATAGCCATCAAATCTATTAGGGCAAAAATTTTAGAAAAACTAAAATTGTCAAAAATTTAACAAATCAAATTGCCGAAAAAAGCAAGAAATATGTATATTTAACTTGAATTGTTTGGCTAGCTCAATTTCTAGGAGGAAGTCGGAGGATGTAATCACTTTTATTTAATAAATATATATTTATTTTAATTTATTGCAAGCATTTTTGTGTCTTTTGTAAGAAATATTTACTCTTTTCTTGAGCCCCTAAACTAATTTTGATATGGGGCTCCTCCAACGCACGCTACACCACTACCATTTTATTACCTTAACCGCAATATTTTTACTAAAACCATAAAGTAACATACCTACGGATAAGAGAAACCATGGCATGCTAAAATTTTCGTACTACTTTTGCGGCAGGCTTGGCGGCAGGCTTGTCATTTTTCCAGTTTACACTTTAAATGCGTCGGTCGAAGCCTCGCCTCGTGTAACATCAGCGGTGGGGAGACACGTAAGCTTACTGAAATGACTAACTGGCGGTATTTCAACGAGAAACGAATAAAATTATATTGGGAGTTTTCGCATGACCTGTCCTTAAATCGGCTATTCCATGACTCTCTTATAATTTCCTACTATGCTAAAACTGATTAACGAACTAAGTAGGCATGACACTTTTGTTTACATATTAAAATTATAAAAAAAAAAACAAAAAATGGGTCCTTTTTCTTTTTATTATTTTTACACAAAGTGAAAACTGTAAGTTTGATTAAAGTCTTAAAGCTCTTTTAGATGGTCATATCCGTTAGGTAAGTATTAGTTTAAGTTAAACTCCTAGTTTTTTTCTGTTTAAATGAAAAAAATTAAGGAAAAACAAAAACGAAGACTTAGAACTAACGTAATGGAAATAGTACGTTAAATTACAAGGGTGAAAACTGATTAATTTTACACGAGTGAAAATATTGAGTGTGACAAATCCACGAGCGTAAGAAAGTCATTTGTCTTTACAGAAAAAATATAAAAAGCAATTGAAAAATTTACAATACACACGTATATGTTAGATTTTAGTGAAATAATTAATTGATTTAATTTAAAGAATGCACTAAATTATTCAAAAACCACTCTTCTATCATCATCTATCATTATTTTGGAATTTAAAAGGTCCTTATTTCAAAAATTGCATTATTTTTTAAATGGTATTTTAATTAACTGCCCAACAACTCCAAATTTATATTAAATTGCAATATGACAGCAATAACAGCTTTTAATTATACTTTTTCCACGACTACATATAAAAATGACATAAAACGCATTCCTTGATCCTTTAGAAAATGAATAATATCACACGCGTGTTGAAATCTACTTTTCAACAGTAGAGTTAAAAGTACTTTTTAACACTAGTGTTAAAAAGAATATGACAAATGCAAATATTTCGTTAAAAAAGATATCCAATCCAAAGAATTTTACTAACCACTGTTAACACACATAATCTTTTTTTTAAGTTATATTGCTTCTAGTAATATGTTTAAGTATTTAATTAGTTTACAGCTTAGACTATTTGCCTTTTATAAACATTATTTTATATGCAAATGCTTTTAATAATAATAGGAAACCCAATAAACAGTGAAATGTCTAAAGCTCCGAATGCCAAGTAGGGATCCCAATTTGTAAAATTTCAACCTAACCACAAAGTGCCAGATGGGTTTTTTTTCTAAATAATGCATACCCTGTTAGAAAAAGGCTAAAATCTGACAAGATAAAAGTGAAATTGCCATTAAACCAGAGTTGAAATTTATTTTAATCGATTCGAGACTGTAAGCTCTACTTATTATTAGAGACATTTTGCACCTCTTAAAATAACAGACGTTTTTTGGCCTCCTTATGGTTATCGTTATTAAACATAACGATTACGACAGCAGTTTTAGACAGAGATTTTGCAGCCTCTTTTAAGAAATTTATCTTGCGTCTGTGCTTTCGACACATAACCTTATTTTTGCCTGTGGTTCACCGATTTTAAAATTGACGAAAAATCCGTATTTACTTTTATTCGTCATAGGATATAAATTGATATTTAAATATATGCAAACACTTCTGTTGATTTCGTTTTTAAAGTAGATGCAAACAATACAGTATAAGCAAAACCCAAAAAAGTAAGGTTAGGTTTGGTAGTAGAATAAAAAGCAAGTGTGCCAGATTGTAACATCTAAATTAATTACTGATTTAGAATATCCGTAAAAGTGCAAGTCCGTTTTAATTTCTTAACTACTATTTGATTTTTACTACTGCTATAATTTTTCGCTAATTAGAGTCTATGTATAAATGATATTTTAATTAATACGGCATGAAAATTTTAACCTTTTAAATAATTGATATTAAAATTTCTACAATCCGGCAACCACGCAGTTTAACAATAACGATAACGATAAGCTCTTCGGTATTCATCCGTAATTAAAGGAGTCCGGTATGGTTAATAACGATAACGGATCATGTTTGCGTTACTGCTCAGTCTCAGAATAACGTTGACCACATCGGAATTGCAAAATAAGGGTGCAAAATGTCTCTATTATTCAGAAATGTATATTTATTTAGTGTTTTGTTTGGTTATGTTGTTTTACACAATTTAAAAACTTAAGTAAAAAACAGGGCATGCACTTTTGTAAGGTTACTAAAATAAAATTTTTAAAATACGTGCTTTTACATATAATTAAATTTCTTAATTTGGTTTTTATGGCACTGACATTGATTTACGTCTAATATTTTATTAGATTATCTTGTCTGTGTTAAAATTAATGATAAAAAAAATAACTTAGGATTTTTGGTATTTAAAAATTTTTTTGGTCGTAGGAAAATATTGTACATGACTCGTGCCAAAACTGATTTTCACACTCGTGGTATTGTCGAACTCGGCTATCGCCTTGAGCGACAACATTCCCACTCGTGTGAAATATATTACTTTCGACACTTGTTATGTAATATACTATTGCAACACAAGTGTGGTAAAATTTTCAATGCATGAAAACAGTGTGCAATTGGCTACTTTTACATGTGGTCGTCGGAAAAGCCATTTGTTTTGTTTCCCTATTTAGAAACCCAATATTTAAACAAAGGTGTTATTTCTTACTCTGTTCGTTCATTAGTTTCAGTAAAAAATATTGTACGGATAATGTGTCACAATGTCCAAGGATCAGGATTTTAATGTTAGGTTTATTGAAATTTATGAGGGCATAACTAAATGGATCGTGTAAAAAGACTGCGCTTCTGAAATGAAATAAAACTGAAACGAAAACTTAAACTGAACTGAGAGAGGATATGGCCGTGTAAAAGGGACTTTAAAATGATGAAGCGAAGCTATTTTAAAAATTGAAGCTGTTGAAATGCACGTTTTAATGCTGAAGAAAGTACTCTAAGAATCAAGGCATAATCGATTTATATTAAAACACTTTTTTTTGCCGGGCTAACACTTCAAAGATCAAAGGTAAAGATGGGTCCAAATTTAATTCATTCTGAAAGAGATGCCGCCAAGTACACAAAAAATGGTAAAGTAAAAGAAACCCTTTTGTGAACAATGATTTATTGCAGCAAAAAATATTTAACCCGACGAGTTCCTAGTACCACGCCACGTGCCACCGGTTTTATAGTAGGCAGAGACGAAATAGGAGAATGTTTTGTAAGTAGGTGATACGTGTTTCAGCAATGTATTTTTTAATATTTATCTAAAAATATGAAATCAGGCTCTGTCCGAGGCTATGCGCATTCGAAAAGGTTTGTTTACTTTATCATTTTTGTGTACTTGGCGGCATCGCTTTTAGAATGAAATAAATATGGGCCCATCTATACTATGTGTAATACAAATGGCTTATTATTCTTTCACCACAATTTAAACCGCAGGGTTAAATTTCCGATTAATATGTCCATCTTTCCGACTAACAGTTTTTAACAACAATCTTTTTTATGCAAAACTCGCGAATTTTGTATCAAAAATTGTTTTAATAAACATTTTTATAAATAATTTAATTCCCTACAAAAAGTTTTTATTGTAAATTTTCGTCAAATAAGCCGTTTCCATGTTATTGGGCTTTGAACATTGAACTATTTTTTTCGATTCAGTTTCTGGATTCAACGTCCAATACCTTTTGGAAGAGTGGATGTATTAAAAATGTTAGGAAACAGAACTCTTAATAATAAGATTAAATGCTGAAACTTTAGGATACCTTTTTTTTGTCACGTCAAAGTCAATTTTATTCACCCAGTCTAGAGGGTGTAAAATAAGTTTATGTAAACATATGTTCGGAGACGCTTCGTTTGCAAGATACAGGGCGTTAAAATTTAAAAAAGTCGGTATTTTTAAATATCTTAAAAACCTCTAAATTGATTTGAATACAATTTGGTACACTTATTTAATCTAATAGGGCACCTGTCAAGCTTCACCTGGATTAGAATTATCAGCCATATTATTGAGAAAAAGTACTAACATTTTATAAAGATTTATTTTTTGTGTTTTTTAAAGCTTACTTACATGCCGTTTAAAATCTTTAAAAATTTTCATTGCCTTCTGAGATATTTGGTAAAAACGAAAATTTGACTAAATCGATTTTATTTTTTCTGACCTTATTTGAAGAGATATGAAAAAACTAATAACACATTTTTTATTGTCACTTTTTACCATCTACATGATGGTATTTTTAGATTTTATAATCTGACGTTTCGTTTTTAAGAAACCATCATCAACTTTATTTTTTTATATGGCTCGAAAAAAAAAACTCGCTGTCTCTGATCCCATTTTGTATTATAAATTCAACGATGTATCACATGGCATATTTTCAATATTAGTTAAATGGAAAAATGTATTTTTTAAATTTTTTTAAGGTATTGTTAAGTAGGCCTTGCAAACAAATGTTTGACGTTAATACCTGTTACCGTGTCTGTAACATAATTTAAATCATGATAAAATAGTAATTGTCATTATTACCCTGTTTGCCGAGTTGTTGTTTTTAGAGCAATTGTTCTGATTGTTGTCTCTATTATTGTTTATTGGTGAATAGTTAATATCTATTGTGATTATCCTCGAATATGCCGAGTGGCCATTATAGCCATGAAGAAAAGTTTGACATGCTAACGTGCTACATTTTGTGCCCCAAAAATACTGTAAATTCAGCAGCAATGTATCTTTATACATATCCAGAAAGAAAACAGCCATGTAATTCCATTTTCTTACAGCTGGCTCGAAATTTAAAAGTCAGTTTTATCTCGAAAAAGGAATCTTCAGAAGAAACCCAAAATTATTTTTACAAGCAGTTGTTGAGAACCCTGAGATATCAACTTGGCAAATTAAACAAAATGTAGGAGTAGCCAAATCAACAGCTCAATTTCTTTTGCGTAAAAATAGATATCGATCCCCTATAAATTTAAGATTTGCCAAGGCGATACTTTTGCGAGTGGTATACACGCACGTGTGAAGAAAATTTAAGTTTCTCTTTTAAAAAATATGGTCCGACTAAAGTCTGGGCACTAATCACGGTATCTTCAACCGTCGCAATACGCATTACTAGGATTAACAAAATCCGCGTGTTAAGAAAATATCGAAACATCAAACGATTTGGGTTCAATATGTGGTGTGGAATTTCCGGAACTAAAATACTAGGTTCATTTATTTACCATAATTCATTAACTGCAGAAATGATACCTTCATTTTTTTTGCGGCACAAAATTTAGTACGTTAGTGATAATAATAAAATAGATATTAGCTATTCACCAATAAACAATAATAAAGATAACAGTAACAATAAGAACAATTATTCTAAAATTAACAACTTGACTAACAGGGTAATAACGATATTTACTATTTTATTATGACATTAAATTATGTTACAGACTCGGTAACAGGTATTAACGTCAAAGCATTTGTTTGCAAGGCCTACTTAAAAATGCCTTAAAAAAAAGAAAAAATGCATTTTTCCTTTTAACTAAAATGAAAACTATGGCACGTGATACATCGTTAAATTTGTAATCAAGAATGGGATCAGATACAGGGTGTACTTTTTTCGAGCTACATAAAAAAATAAAGTTGATGATGGTTTCTTGAAAACGAAACGTCGGATATAAAATCTAAAAATACCATCATGTAGTAACTAAAAGGTGTTATTAGTTTTTTTATATCTCTTCAAATTAAGTCAGAAAAAAATAAAATCGATATAGTCAAATTTCCATTTTTGCCAAATATCTCAGCAAGCCATGAAAATTTTTCAAGTTTCTAAACGGCATGTAAAAGGGCTTTAAAAAACACAACTTTATCCAAATTTAACCTTAGCTGTATCTTCAACAGGTACTGATATTCCCATGCTTAGGATCCTTATCTTGGACACACTGTATATTTATATGGACTTTTTACTTAAAAACTACAAGGAATCATCCTTTAAAAATAAAGAATCACTTATGTTACACCCTGTATTGTTTATCATTAAGACCTCCACATACATAAAATAAATGCACACCAACTGTTAATTCATGACTTATTTTAATTATCAAACAACTACAACAGTGTGTCGAAAACTCAAATATTTGTCTGTTATCGCCACATGCCCATTATACCATCGACATGTAAATAACTTTACTACATTAAAAACTCGTATTAATGTTTAAAGCTTTTAACGTTCAATAACGAGTATTGAATGATGCCATATGATCCTTTTAGTTATGAAATATTTGACATCGAATTCAGAATTTTAGTAATGTATTGAAAATTTTCATATTCACAGGCTGATAATGAAATATCGAGTGACACTTTAATTAACCTGCCAAACGATTTTATTTTACCAGTGAATATACAGTGTGTCTACGTTAGTTGGCGTCATATAGAAAACTTTTTTATTATTAATTTTACGGAAAAAAGGTTATTCTTTCGTAAAAGTTCTGCATGGCCCAGAAACCTAAAATACAATCATCAGATATCAAATTGTGTCAGTCATCTACGAGGTTTCGCCAAAAATGTAATTTTGCTTAAGAGTAGAGTAAAGTACCTGTATTTTTGCTAATATCGCAAATAGTTATAAAAAATAGTTATTTATTAGATAAGTGAGTTATATTACATATAAGTCACGAGCCCGAAGAGGCGAGAGAGTAATTTTCTTAAGTGACTTATATGTAATAACTCACGTGTCCAATACAAAATTTTATCCAACACTTTCGTATAAATCGTTTTTAATATCGAAAATAATTTGAAAACGTCATCCATTATTTGTTACTTGTCATTGTCAACACCAGCAACAAAATTATGTATATTGTCTATAATTCACTAGTGAGCTAAAGGGTACTTTTTAGCTCACTAGTGACTTTAGTAAGCTACACTTTATATCCTCAAAATCTGATCAATTATGTAGATATTATATGTAAGTGTTGGATAAAAGATTATTTTCGATATTAAAAACGATTTATACGAAAGTGTTGGATGTAAATTCTTGATTAGACACGTGAGTTATTACATATAACTCACTTAAGAAATTTACCTTTTAAACTTTTCTTGCGTGACTTATATGTAATATAACTCACTTATCTAATAAATAACTATTAGAATTGAAAATTAGTTCTAAATATACAATTTGTTTTTTTTTCAAAACATTTTTTCTTTTTTTTCTGCAAAAATCGAGAAAATTTTACGTTTATACAGAGTGGCGCTCTTGGGTTGACCTTGCAGGTATATCGAAACTCAAAAGAGATAGAACAAATCTGATTGCGCAACTCGATTTTAATTTTTGAAACAAATTCAATGGTAAAAGCAAACCTCATGGCTAACTTGATTCGATTTGGAGATACAGAGTGTTATTCAAATTGTCAATTTGGCCAGATATTATTGATTGATATTAGAGGTAGAAGAAAAATGTAAATAGAAAAGTTTTAGGGATTTTTACATGAAATTCAGTGGCGTACCTACATTTTCTCCCATTGACTTTTATTTTAAAGTTATAATACAAAAGTTGGGTTGTTTAAACGGAAAGACAGAAGCCTGTATATTTTATTACCACTAGAAGGTACTCTTTAGAAGCTATAAGAAATACTACATTTAATATATCCATCCTTAATACTTTCGAGAAATATGGTCATAGTTTCAAAAATATGAATTATCATCCAGGAGTTTTTCAACGGAAACGTCCTGTATCGTATATTACGTTGCAAAGATATTTTAAGGAGGTTAAAAAAATACATTTTATATATTTGTTCTATAGTTTTGGAAATAGACCATATTAATCCAAAATAGTAGATATACGCATTAAGATTTGGAGCCATTTCAAAAGTGTTAAAAAGCAATTTTAAATGTAAAATATACGGGGTGTTTTATTTTAAAAAAGTAATTTTTTTATCGAATTCCGGATAATGACTATATTTCCGAAACTATGAAAACTTAAATATATTAAGTGAGGATTATTTTTACAGCTTTTAAAGATACCTTTTTATTGGTGATAAAATATACAGGGTGTTCCATTTAAAAAAACTTAACACTGTGTTATAACCGAGGTTATAACTTTAAAATAAAAGTCAATGGAAGAAATGTTGGTACGCCACTGCATTTTACCTAAAATTAATTAAACTTTACTTTTTTACTTTTTTTTCTTTATCTCTAATATCAAGTTTCAAGAGTTACAAGTTCCTGACCAAATTGACAAAATTTGAAAAAAAACTCTGTATCTCCATCCTTTTTAATACTAAATAGTCAAATGTAAATAGAAATAAAAAAGTGTGAAACTTTTATACAAAACGATTTTTCTATTCTTAAAAAGAAAATCCATTGATAAGTGATTAAATTACATGTACTTAAGAGCCGTGAGCAAGCAGACCTTCGTCATTTTGCTAAAAGCTGAAGAGTTTGTCAGCGCATGCTCTCAACATAGGTAGAAGCAATGGTATTATAGAGTTTAACTCATAAGTGGTTTTGGCAGGTACCACGTAGCAAGGTTAATTAACTGAAACTTAACTTTTGTAAAGGCTGAATTTTATTTATCATACTTGAATACATATTAAAAGATACTTCCTGAGTCGCCAGACAGTTTTTAGCACTTCCAACGCCATGGCAGACAAATATTTTGGGGTGGCCCAGTGGTCCGAGAAAGTCCGATATTTCTGTTATTTAACAAGATATAACAAAACGTTTTGTATAGTAGTTGTAGGATAAACAAATAGTCAAAAAAATATAGAAAGTTTCGTAAGGAGTCAGTGGTGTACTTTTTTCTCAATATTATTGGCTGTGGTGCCCACTAAGATACCTCTGATCCCAATAACATTAAATAAGTGTACCACATTTAATTTAAATTGGTTAAAGAATTTTCAAATATATTTAAAAATATCAACTTTTTTTAAGTTTAACGCATTAGGAAATTGCCCCTAGAGTTTCGTGCCATAGTTAAAACACTCACATATTTGAAAGCTAAATGCACCAAAATGACCAAATATTTTTTGACAATTTTGTCAAGATTACAAATCTGTTTGAAAAATACCTTTACTAGACCATATTTATACACTGCCAGAATAATATTAGGTAGAAAATCAAAAATTAAGAAACTACAGTTTGTTGCATATTTCTAACGTAAACAAAATATTTTCTGTTTAATTTACCTTTTTATGTGGATAAAATATTTTTCCAGGAGTTTATTTACAAAGCCAAAATATTTTTAATAAATTTTAAATTAAATTTTAGAATTATTTGTTTTAACATAAATAACTTGCAATGTATTCGTATATTATAAATTGTTTTCCTAAATAAATAATAATGGCGGACGCATCTTGCCGACCTTAAATTAATTTAATTAATAATTAATTTTTATATTTACTTACAAACAACACATAAAGAGTGTTTATTTATTATAATTTGGAAACAAATTGTATTTTGTGGGCTTTTGTTCGGCAATAATGTTTTGGTTTCCTACAAACTTAAAATGAATTCATAGTTATGGTCCCAGTTTTGTTTGCTTACTCTAAATAGTGTTTGTTAAGTACGTTACAGAAGTTTGATATTTTGGCCCAGCAAGCATTATTTTGCCAAAAGAAAATAGTACGACTTTATCTTCAGATGATTGTGCGCCTTAAGAATGGCTGTTTTATTGATTAAGTGTGAGATTTAATTTGATTTAATTTGATTTTAGAAATATTTAACCACAGCGGTGTATTTTACTGTAGCCCATGTGAATACCACAAAAACATAATTTTTAATTGCTAAATCATAAGAAGTAATATGTTTTTTAAATTTTTTGAGTAAAGCCATTCGTATATCAGTGATTAATGGTTGGGGACCATAGTTTACAAGGTTCACAAGTGCCAAGATAGCGAAAAAAAAGATATTAAAAAACAAAACAGTTTAGAGGCTTCATTAGTTAACTATTAGTTAGCTTAAAAGAAACAGTATTAAAAATGCAGGGATTGCCCAATGGAAATAATCACAAGCAAGTTGTGACCACATAGAGTGGTATTTTGCGAGAACATGATCAGTGAACTAACTAATAGAAGTTGAAGGCTGATACCATTCTTTTCCCAAGAATGCTAGAGGTGCCAGGCTTTACTCCTAAATGTGTTACCTGTATCTCAAATTGCATCTGTCTTGTGATCAAATGATCATGAACACTTGCAAGTGATAGAACTGATATAAGTAAAACTGTTACTTTTTCAAAAAACTACCTCTATCGTAACAGGACAATTAAAAAATAAACGCTATAAAGAATTAACAGTACAGTACTCAACCAACAACCTCAAGCCGCGTCAGACTTGCAACAATTCGCCAAACATCTGTCCAAACTAACCAACCTGTTTGCGAGCTCGCTTTGATGCCAAAAAACCAACAAGCTCTGAATCGCCGGCGAACCATTCGCCAAGCCCTTGAAACGACGTTAATTTCGTCCCACGTCCACGTCCGTGCTATGTGGCGGGGTATGCGGCGTGGGTATAACGCGGCAATTGTTACAAGTCTGGACGCGGCAATGACACTTTATCACTGACGCTCAAAATAATTCGTCGCTCATTATATTATCTTTTAAATATTGGAAGCAAACAAACAAGTTTGGTTTTGTATACACTTTTTGTACAGTGTTATCATTGTAGTTTGTTCGACTTTTAGAAGCCCGTAACTTTTTTGTTTTTGATTCGGCACATTCAATTAAAAAATAGAGAGTAGAATTTTTAGCCAAATTTTCGGGCTCTGTCTAAAATGAAGTGAGTGTCACATGTCACATTTAAAAGCAAAAATATTTTTAAATGGGACACTCTGTATATTATACCACCATTAAATGGGTCTTTTAAAGAGCTTTACAAAAATGCCACATTTGATATATTCATCTTTAATAGTTTCGGAAATATAACCATTTAAATCTAAAAATATTAGACAGGGTAAGTCAGAAGTTTAACAAAGCTCATTTACTTGTAATCATTATATTTTTTTTAATTTCTTTTTTCGTAGGTATATAGCAAGGGATAATTCTCAAATTTTAAAGAAATTTTGATGTTTACAGGGTTGCTCATAAAAGCGTTACGACATAAAGTTATGTTTTTTAAATTATTTTTTAAATTAACACCCTGTATTTTATATTTTTGTTCAATTTCTTTTAACATTATATTACTTTTTTGTTATAGGTTATATGGGGTTAAATCTTCAAATTTAGGAAATATTGTAGTTTCTTTTCAAAAATAGAAAATTTAGGACATTTTTTATAACTCTACCATTTTACCAATTTCGATTTTCTTTTAAAGTTGCCTGAGTAGGCAAGTACCTAATTGACCATATTTATACATTTTATTAATACAATGAATTTGGATTATACAGGGTGTCAAGAAAACAGTGGTAAACTTAAAAAAAATAAAATCTTCAAAACTTCCTTACTTTAAATGGAACACCCTGTATTTTCTTTTATCGTTGGTTTAGGCCTTTTAATACCTCTACATTACCCTACTACTAACTAAATCAAGTACTTTCTGCAATATTTTTAGTTTTCTTTTTTAGGAAAATATTAGTTTGTATGGAACACCCTGTATTTTTTTATCATTTCTTCTGGCCTTTAATTATTTATACATTTCCTGAGTGTTACCCTATACCTTACTCAAGTACTTTTTGCAAAACTTTTATTTTTTTTTATTATAGTTTCACTTTAGGATACCTAATTTTTACTGATATCATTATTTCAATTTAAAACTAATATTAAGAAAAAAAAATAAAAATACTGCAAAAACAACCTAGCTTAGGTATAGGGAACTCTAAGAAATTGTATAAATACCTTCAGGCCCGAAGCAATAATCAAAGAAAATACATTTAAAACTAATATTAAAAAAAAAAAAAATATTGCAAAAACTACTTGACCTAGGTATAGGGCAACCTTAAGAAAATATGTAGGTATTAAAAGCCCTGAACCAATGATTAAAAAATACAGGGTGTAACATTAAAAGAAGAAAGTTTCGTATGTTTTAATTTTCTTTAGTTTACCACTGTTTTCTCGACACCATGTACAATAAAAATTTATTTTAATAATAAAATGCACAAATCTGATCTAAAATATTATTACCTGCCCAGACAACTTAAAAAAAATTAAATTGGGAAAATGGTAGCAATAAAAGTAATGTCCTGAATTTTCCATTCCTCGAAAAGAAACTACAATATTTTCTAAGTTTAAAGGTTTAACCCATATAACCCATAACAAAAAGAGTTAGAATTTAAAGAGAAAAAAAAACAAAAATATAAAATACAGGGTGATCCATTCATCCGTGAAAAATCTTAGTTAGACATGAAATTGTCAATTTGCCAAATTGTTTTATTCCTATCTTTAATAAAATTTTTCGGTATTTGTCTAACATCACCTAGTCTATTCGGACAGCCAGGCAGCCATCAGGGCACTCAGCTCCAAGCTGGTGCGGGACTGCGTAATTGCCCTGGAAGAGGTGGGTGCGTCCAACAAGCTAACCATTGCCTGGGTACCAGGACACGAAGGCCACGAAGGCAATGAAGAAGCTGATAAATTGGCAAAGGAGGGGGCAGGCAGGACAATGGTAGGTCCTGAGCCCTACTGTGGTATTCCATCATGCCAGGTAAGGTCATCCATTAGATCATGGATTATGAGGGAATCACAAGACTGGTGGATGAGAACACCAAGACAGCGTCAGGCGAAAGTGTTCATGAAGGCTTACTCGCCAGAATTTACAAAGACCTTCTGAATTATAACCGGAAGGCAGTAAGAATAATAGTGGGTCAACTGACAGGTCATTGCAGACTGAATAAACACCTGGCAACTATGGGCCTGGCAGAAGAAAACCTATGTAGGTTCTGCCAGGAGGAGGAAGAAACCGCAGAACACGTATGGTGCTACTGCGAAGCCCTTTGTCGTCTGCGGTTTGCAAGGCTGGGTGAAGAAAAACCTAAAGCGGCAAGATATACCAAGGGGCCAGTTTCAAGCTTGTGGAGTCTGATTAAACAGACCGGCTTGGATAGCGTGCTCTAACCTATGGACGGAGGACACACAATAAACCTGAGCAGGTTGCAGTGTGAGAGGATATGCAATCCACCTCCTAATCTAAGCTAATCTAATCTAATCACCTAGGGTCACACCAAAAAAACAAGTAAGCTAAAAAAAAATTCCACATTCTGTATAATCTCTCAGAAATCCAAACATGATACAGGGTGTTCTATTTAAAAGTTTAAAATTGAAGCTATTTTCGGTTAGACCGGAAGTGACTTAAAAAATAAAAAAATGCGAGATCTTGCCTCCTCCAATATCATTACCCATACTAAGTCTTATTTTTGATATGTCTTATACTGTAGGAGTTATGGCTTCTCTAATTAATTCGTTGACACCCGGTATATATTTAAATTTTTAGAAGATTAAAAAATTTACCCCATCTATTTTTATTACTATATGAGTACATAAAAGCCAGCATTTTTAAATTATATTACTTGTAATTAAGACTAAAATATGATAAATAAGATTATAAACCAACAATTATTTTTTTATTTATTAATAAGTTATGTTAAACAAATATAAAACTGGGCAGCCAGCCGTGGTAAACTACTGAAAGTCAATAATTTATCGTGTTAACAAAAGTCCTATAAAATATTAAATGCTTATTAGTGTTTCGTAAGTAATGTTTTAAAATTGTTTTAATTTGGTTGTGTTAATTTAAATATAAATTAATTTACACACATAAATCATATTTGTTAAATAATATAAAATATTAAAAGCATATTCTTGTTTTAGTATAAATTTATGCAAAACAGGAAACAATCATAATAAAATAAAGTATTAAAAATTTAAATCAACTAAAAAAATATAGTATTTTAAATTTTTAATAGAAAAATATTTATATTTCTTTGCCTTTTAAAAATTGTTTTCGTATTCACGAAATACCGTATTTACGTTTTAAAAAAGAATCGAAACATCGTTATAATTCACAAATTCTTAAATACTTGGAAAAACACAAAATTTTGCATGACAGGCAGTATGGATTTCGCCACAAAGATCTACAGCAGATCTTCTTTCCTTCTTATCACACTGTTGGAATAAGTCTCTTGAGTTTCTAGGTGAGTCCCAGATCGTTGCTCTTGATATATCCAAAGCTTTTGACCAGGTCTGGCATGCCGCACTTCTTAATAAACTTCCCTGCTATGGTCTTTCAACTAAACTTTGTAGTTGGCACTCTAGTTATCTATCTGATCGACGTATATCAGTTATTGTGGACGGCCATTCTTCAAGCTTTCACCAAGTAAATGCTGGAGTCCCTCAGGGCTTAGTTCTGGCACCAACATTGTTTCTTCTTCACATCAACAACCTTCTCTCGTTCACAACTAATTTCATTCATAGTTTCGCCGACGATAGTACCCTACACTCCAGTTTTCAGGTTTCTAAACCCATCACTAAACCTGACTTGGAAAACAAACGCAGAGCGATGCAGATATCTCTTTCGCTAGGATCTTAATTTAATATTGGATTGGGGCGCCAAAAATCTCGTCCATTTTAATGCATTCAAAACACAATCAGGTTCCTTGTCGCGAAAAGAGTCATTAAATACTCATCCTCCACTTATGAGCGGCCAAGTTTTACAGAGCAAAGACACCTTCAATCTTGTGGGCGTCACATTTGAAAGTAACCTTAACTGGCATAAATACATTGTATCTATAGCCACGGGAGCTTCGAAAAAGCTTGTATTTCTCTTTCGAGCCAAAAGTATTTTCCCTTTTAATTTATACACTTTATATGTGTCCCAACACACAACCCTAAGCATTCTTGATTCTTCACTTACAGAAAGGCTTTCGTCTCTTGCCCATAGTCGGGCTGTGGGGGATTTATCGCTTTTTATAGGTACTTCCATAGCTTCTGCTCTGAAGAATTGTCCTGTACCTCCACTCACGGTTTCCAACAGAGAAACTCGTGGTTCCGCGCGTATGCATCCTATACGGTCCAACTGGACAGGCCTCGCTTAAGACACCCACGGTACGTTAGTATTTAGGCTTTAAGCCTTCGTGGTATGTCCAAAGATAAAAAAAAATAGTCTCATGCAATAAGAAGGGTTGAGTTTGATCAGGAGGCATTTCAGGATGCCTCATCTGGATTCCGCCTTTTTCTGAATTTAATATATTTTTCTTTGTATTATTGCTTGTTTATGTAAGATATGAAAATTCCGAAATAAAGACATTTATTATTTTTATTATTATTTTTACATTTATATATTTTAACAAAACTTACCAAAACTAAAATGTAGATATAAGGAATAAACACACCAACTTACCTGGAAGCAAAAAGTGTATAAGTAAATGTTATATAATAGTTATTTTTGTACCAAGGACGTAGAGTAGTACTTTTACGCCCGCGGCTGAAGTTGTTGCCCGAGTTCCGCGAGAGCAGCTTTGAATCAGCTGTGGGCGTAAAAGTGCTGCTACGCCAGAGGTGCAAACAATATTTTAGTACGACTAAGAAATTAATATACAAGCAATTTCTTTAATTAGGAGAAAATTTCCCAGCTTTTAATGTTTTAAATTGCAATCAGTATACTTTTTAACATATGTTTAATTAAATAAATTGCTGTTTTACACAAAAGGGGTCATTATCTAATTTCGTTATTGGTTTATAAATTTATAAATGCGGGCGTTTTTCAATACTTTTATTGTCCTAGGGCGTAAAAGTGCTTTTTACGCCCTCAAAACTGACTAGTTATAGCTAATTCGGTATTAATTTTTTTAGTTTGGATAAATTGGTCACATATGTATTTTTGCTTTACTGATTTAAATTACCTCACAGTAGGGAACATTGATAGCTATTTATTTGAAAAAAAAAAGGTAATCTTAAAAAAATTAATTTCATAAGAGGAGGAGTATCCGATAGAAATAATAACCATGCCATAGTGCAAAATTCACCCTAAGAGTACAAAGAAAATAAAAATTTAATAAGAACCTAACCCTTTTTTGTTCCATGTTAAAAACAATAATTAAAGCCCAATTGCTCTATAATGATATTCCGTAAATCTAATTTGCAATAGCTGTATGTGTGTCCTTTTCATCATATAGACATTTACGAACATTTCCGATGTTTAGTCTATTGTGACACAAAGTACCAAAAGTACAATCATCGACTTCTCGAGTCGAAATCTACGATAAAAAGCGAGATGTAGAAATTCTATAAAGCACAGAGTCCCGCTGCTGGTACTGACAATAATATTTTGTGTTAAACAGCGCTTTGAAATCGGTTTATGTACATTATAAAGCTCTGCGAATAATATTTGTTCGTTTTTGAGCGGCAGAGGCAGGGCTTTTTTGCTCACGTATATTGCATCCACCTGATATAAAAAGTACATCTTTTTTATGCTACCACAAAAATCAATTCAATCACTTGGCTGACGCTTAGGTATCGTAGGTAATAATAATATTTTCCCCTTATTAATTAAATGCAAAAACTAAAATAAAGCGACCTCTTAGAGTTAAGCTATAGGGCTAATGTTATGTAAAGGATTTTTATATTAAATAGAAACATTTAAGAGCTTTAGAGTTTAATAATTTTTCATTAAAAAAAAATATTGTCACTTCATAGTAAAAGCGTGGGGTGCTTAATATATTAAAATGTTATAATTATTATATTTGCCAATATCTATGATGGAAAAGTTATGAAAAAATAGTAAAATGCACCCCACGCTTTTTACTATGAAGTGACAATATTTTTTTAATGAAAAATTATTTTCTAATTTTAGTTCGGTTGCATATAAAAGCGTGTTTTTTAGTTTTTAAACTATTATTTATTTTTCATTTTTAGTTCGATATGCATTTATGTATGTATAAAAGTTTGGAATGTTGCCAACAGATGGCAACCCACTAAAAAATTTTTTCGCCATTTTGTCAAGAGTAGCAAAGTTTTTCAGATGGACTTTCTGAAAATAACCTAATATAAAATTTGAGTAAAATCGATTCAGATCGAACTCTTGAAATGGCCGGTGGTTGGTACCACTGGGACGTACAGGTGACAGATGACACTTGGTGGTATCAAGCAGTGGTTATAATAATATAATGGATTTTTTTTCCTGGCGATCCAAACCAGGAGAACGGGATACTGTTTGCAGATTATTGCATTGTCATGGGTCCTTAATACGTGTGCAAAGTTTCAAATAAATCGAATAGCTGGAAGTTGGTTAAAATTAGGCTCAAAGATTCCGTTACATTCATAGATAGATGGATAGATAGATGGATAGATAGATGGATATATGGATAGATAGTTACAACCCAAGTTAATAAAAGCGTGTTAAAAATAAATATATTTTTAAAGCACCCTTGTCTTTAGTATCCTGTATCTTAAATCTAAAAACATTTTGGACTCCAGTGTTTTAAAACCTTTCTTTCCAAAATCGCCTAAAAATTCACACCTTTAAGGATCAGCATTTTATTTGAAAACATTCCGTATAATAAAAAAAATGGACGTTATTAAGAAATGTAAAATATTCCATAAAAAGCTTAAAAAACTACATATTATTTAAAAGCTCTGTCCATTATACGCAAATAACAAAGACCAGCTCAAACTTCATAATGTATTAATAGATCCTGAGCGGTGCACTGGCGTAAATGAAGGGTCTATCTGAAACATGCTCTACTGCTGCTGATGACAGGCCTTTTTGCCGTGTAGCAGCACTTCATTGTAAACATGTTCACGTAAATACTGCAAACAGCCCGTTTTCTGTTCTGTTTCGGCCCTCTGTGTTGTGCCAGGCAATAATTTGCACTTGTGATGGAGGACGGTAAAATGTAAAGACAGAATAGAATTTATAAAACTGATTGGCATATAGCAGAATAAAAAAGCGAAGCTTACATAATAGTCATAAAGGATAATTCTTTGAACAAGTAATCAGATAAATGGAAGGTCAGGAAGAAAATGTTAAAAAATATATTTTAGAGATTGGCATGAGAATAGTCGTAATAAGGTCTAATCACACATAACTGCACCCCGCCCGTACCGTGCCCGGGTTAGCAATGGTAGGGGAAAGTTAGGCAGATTGATTTAAAAAATTTCAAAAATTCTTATGTCTCCTAAATATTAAATATATTATTTTAAGCTAAGTCTATTGCATTATACATTAATAATATAACTAAGGCTTGTTTAACTAAACGAGATTCTACTAACCTCTGTTTTTTTTAAGTGGGAGTTTGTTGACACGAGACTTAAATACTTGAAGATTTGGGGGAAGGAAAGACCTCCGCGGGCAGCAGGTTCTACAATCTACAAACTCTAGGGATAAAAGAACGAACAAAGTGAGAAGTTCGGGGCCTGTCCAGTTGGACCGTATAAGGATGCATACGCGCGGAACCACGAGTTTCTCTGTTGAGAACCGTGAGTGGAGGAACTATACTGGACAATTCTTCAGAGCAGAAGCCATGAAAGTACCTATAAAAAGCGATAAATCCCCCACAGCCCGACGATGGGCAAGAAAGGGGAGCCTTTCTGTAAGTAAAGGATCATTAATGAGACGAATAGCTCTTCTTTGAATAGAATAAAGAATGCTTAGGGTTGTGGGAGACGCCATGCTTCAGATATGAGAACAATATTCCAAGGGAGGTCGGATTTGGGACACATATAAAGTGTATAAATTAGAAGCAGAAAAATACTTTCTGGCTCGAAAGAGAAATCCAAGATTTTTTGAAGCTGCCGTGGCTATAGATACAATGTGTTTATGCCAGTTAAGGTTACTTTCAAATGTGACGCCCACAAGATTGAAGGTGTCTTTGCTCTGTAAAACTTGGCCGCTCATAAGTACAGGATGAGTATTTGATGACTCTTTTCGCGACAAGGAACATTACCGAAAGTTTAAATGCAAGTCAAACTGTGTTAACCTTTTTTTGTCACTGTTTATTATACGAATAGCTATCACGCAAAGCGTAGTAAGTATTACAGATTTATAGTATATAAATAGCCCAATTATTCTTATTTATACTTTAAAAACTACAATAATTAAAAGTCCGAATTATCAATACCATAACATTTATTCCGTACTGCTTAATACATCGAAATCTACTACCCGATTCCCGATGTTTTTCCATACGAGATCCAGCATAAACTAAATACTAAATACTAATCTTTAAAAACTTAGTGAGTCAGCAAAACGGTATGACTCTGCGGCTAGCAATAAAAAATTTGCCAATATATTTAACAAATCAGTTAATGCGATTTTATTAAATGCATTTATTCTTGGTCCAGCTTTGCCGAGACGGAACATGCATTCTAAATTATCTTACCCAATGTTTTCAGCACCTTTATTATTTGTCCGTGACTAACGGTACATCGTTATACTGAATCCGACTCAACCGATCGGATAAAACTTAATCCGATAAAAACTTGCTATATTACGTTTTAGATTGAGTAAGGGATTGGAGTGAACACCATAAGTCAATCTTGTTTTTTAAGCGTTTTAAATTGAGTTCAGTCCGATCGAAGGTTATATTTGTACGATACTCACGGTTTTGGAAAAGGTTTGAAAAATGACAGTTAAGCAAAACAGCTGATAAGTGTAGAAACAAAATAGTGGGAAATAAAATAGGCTTAAAACAACATAAACCAAATTTTAGACACGAAATGACAGAGATAAATGTCAAACTGATATATTGTTATTACATAGTTGCTAACAAGAAATTATAAAACCTAATTTTTAATAAAATAAATAAGCAATTAAATTGATTCTACATTTTTTCACTTTAACCACACATGCGAAAAAAATATTCGTAGCCATTTTTTTTAATCACTCTGTATAAGCTTTAAACCGTATTCAAGAAAAATCTCCTTCAACAAAAACAAAATGAAACATCATCATTATATTCAGTAATAATCCTAAAAATAATGAACTTCTTTATAAGCAGACCTCATCAGCGATAGATCCAATAACAGCATTGTTATAAAAACCAGGGACCAGGCGAAGGATATTACGATCCTTATCGATCGGTGATGATTGCAATTAAATGCCAGGAGCCCGTGGTTCATTTTCATTATTAGGTTAGTTCGTGATTTCGTTTCCGGATATTTATCGTTTTTACCGATTTTCTCCTGTGAAAATCCATGATAGAAATTAAATGTTTTGTGGTCTGGTAGGTATGTGCTTACCCCGAACTTGGAAACGATTGATTTTTTTACCGTTTTGGAGTTCTTTTAGATAAATATTGCTTTCGTATGTGTTACCGGCAAACTTTATATTTTAAATAGTTTATATATATATTTTTTTAATTTATAAAGGGAATTCCAGAATATGTAGGCAATCCCTTGAATTTATATAGAATAGATGAAAGTAATATGACAAGTTTCTAGATTTTTTTACACCCTTCCTTGTGTGCCTTTAAAGGTTCCTTTAAAAATTAAGGGTTTTTTTTCCAAATCAACCAATGTCAAATCTTTAATATTCTTAGGATATTTAAAAAACTTCATTAAACCGATATGGCTAACTCTATTTTTTTTTTTTATAATAAGTACTGAATTTAGCGCATTTAGAGGTATATATTTGAAGATTCTCTAGGCATCAGTTTTTCGAAACTGAAAAAAACTTGACATAAGCACTATATATAAAAAAACCGTTTTATTGGTTTTAATCAATACCTTTTAGGATTTTTAAAATGGTGTTTCTCTAAAACATTTGACATTTTACTTGCGAGATGCGGATTAATCCAATGAATTATGTATTCTTTGTATGTTAAACGATTTTATTGTACTAAAAGCTAAAAAATAATTCGGTGGGTCCTAGCTACCAGATCGCACCAATCTTCTCATCAATCTGGGGTATTGATCAGACAAATAATAAATCCGTTGGGCGTAGCGTATCCAGGGTAAATATTATGATAGAAATGTCAATTGCCTTACTATTTTATGATTTGTCTGATCTATACTCCAGATTGATGAGAAGATTGATGCGATCTAGTAGCTAGAATTTACCAAATTATTTTTTAGCTTTTAGTTTAATAAAACCAATAACCATAAAAAATTACATAATTAATTCTAAATGTTTTAGTTTTGTTGTTAGTTGATACTTCTTATTCTATTGAGTTTATTTAATGCCTCTATAACTTACCAACAATTTTATAGCAGCGACCATCTTGAATTTAATTTTTTTATAGTTGGCATTATTCTACCAACCAAGTCCTTTCATTTTATATTGATTTGATATTAAGGTAGTTGTGGAAAAAAATATGAAACTAGCCATTTTGTGACGACGGCCATCTTGAATTTTAATTTTTTCATAGTAAGCTATATTTTACGAATCAATCCCTTTCATTTAATACCCATGTTGAGGTAGTTGCAAAAAACAAATTGCTATTTTATGGCAGCGGCCATTTTGAATTTAATTTTTTTTTTATTGTATTCTATTTTACCAATTAAGCCCCTTTATTAGATACCCATGTTTAGGTTGTAGTAAAAGTAATATAGATTCCGCCATTTTGTATCGTCGGCCATCTTGGATTTACAATCATACAATTTTTGTATTTTCCCCGAATGTGCTGGTAAATTGGACCATAAGGGACTAGAGCCAAGAATAAATAAACCAACCAACCAAATACTAAAATGGCTTAAGCTGTGTTTACAAATTTCGGTATTTAAAGGTTTTCGGGCAAGTAGAATTGAACAGTGATATTTTCATTGTTGCCAGATTTTGCAGTTTTGCGATACACGTAATATCTTTGGTATTTTATATAGATTGCCCTATTTATTCCAGATTTTTAAAATACAACAAAAAATAAGAAAAAAACTTCATATTAACATATGTCCTAAACGTCGTGGTTTTAGAACTACGGGGTGTTTAAAAAAAAGGTTTTTTTTATATATTTAACACACCGTGGTTCAAAAACTAAGACGTTTAGGACATATGTATATATGAAGTTTTTTTCCTATTTTCTGTTGTAAAATCGCCCCGTAAAGTTTGTCGGTTAAGTTACTGGACACCCTGTATGTATGTAGGTAATTTGATTGAAATTGATGAAAATTTTGATGTCTATTGGTGCCTAAACGGTGAAGTTTATTGACTTTAATAAGGAGTACCTTATTTTTTAAGTTTTTGATTGTCTATAAAATGGCGCCCTCAGCTTTGCGATATCTGTCAAAATAAAAAAGTTATGATGTAAATAAATTTTAAGTTTTAGGTAAAGTGCCCTCTGGCGGTATTTAAAAAGTAATTTAGTCTTAACTGCAAAGCTTGATTTGTGTGCCAAATATCAACTGAATTGGTTAAAAAATAAATGCAATATGGCGAAAAACCAAAATTTGAACTTTGACGGCTTGTAACTCGAAAACGAATGACATTTTGAAAAAAATTTATATGAAGCTCTACCCCTATTTGGTCAAGTAGAATCACCCCTTAAGTCTTGCGATTTTTGAATAACCCTGTATAAAAGGCGTTCTTTTAAAAATATCCTACTTTTTATGGTACCCTTATAACTTTAGAGATATTAAAAATATAATTATTAATTAGGAAACTACAGAATTCAATTAAATTAACTAATAATGTGATTATTTTTTTATAAAAAAAATAAAAAATCTAAGAAGGTGTATATTTATGGCTTAACACCCGTTTCATCACTGGAGATTTCAAAAATTTTATATAAACCGTTTAGTTCTGATTAGTTAGAGTATTAAGTGTTTTGTCTTAAACTGTAGATTTCATCTAATTCACATTAATATTTATCATATTCATGGTTAAGATAAATTATTACTTGCTGATAGCACTTTACAATAAATAAATCACGTTTAGTTCTACGTTTATGTATTAAAAAATATTCTTTAATTACTGGTATGTTTACTATTGTTTTTGTAAACATTAGAACATATGTTTATTTAAAGAGCGCGTTATATCATTATATTTTAAGCCGAAATATACAGGGATCGGCAAATATTTCATAAAGGGGTAATTACAAGTGATATCCGGGTTTTCCACAACGTTAAGAAATAACATTATTTTATTTTACTGTGTCTTTGTTATGTCAGTAATGTAATAAGCTATAAAATGAAAGTATCACTTGCCATCTTTTTAAACGGTTTTACTAAGCTTGACCTGTTTATTTATATTTTTTAGTTGAGTCAAATTTAGTTATCAAAATTTGACCCCCTTCCTGACGATCGATCGATCTGAAATTTGGTACACAGTCCTAAACTTAATGACAATACAATATAGGAAATTCTTTATAATTGTAAATTAAAGATGGCTGCCGATACCAAATGGCGGATTACATATTACTTTACAACAACCTCTATATGGGTATTAAATAAAACAGTTTGATGTGTAGAATAGAGCGTCCTATATAAAAATTAAAATCCATTATTGCCACCGCCACAAAATGGCGGATTAAATATTTTTCGCAACTTTCTTAAGATGAGTTTTAAATAAAAGGATTTGATTGGTAGAATAGAGGTTACGATGAAAAAATTTAAATCCAAGATGGCCGCCGCCACAAAATGGCAGAATATATATTTTTTCCGCAACTAACTTAAGATGGGTTTAAAATAAAAGGGCTAGAGCTTACTAAGCAAAAAAAAAATCAAGATGGCCAACAAAACAAAATGCTGGATTACATATTTTACACAACCACCTCTATATGGGTCAAATAATAAAATCGTTGTTAAGTTTTAGTAAGTTATAGTGAGCCATGTTATAAACTTAATAGAATGAGAAGTATCTACTATTAACAAAACTATAAACTCGATTTTTTTCAGACAAATAATAAAATCGTTGGGTATGTGACATTTGACTCGTTTTTAAAATATATTTAGGTTTTTTTTTAAATTAAGGAACAAGTGTTGCCTGGCAGTGCAATCTTGTTCCTAAATAATTTGTTTTGTCCTAAAAAGTTACATGGCTTTTGTACTATTTACAAGCTTACTGACTATAACAAAAAAATTGTTTAAAATTAAATACAAATAATTTTTTAGCAAATGTCTATACATATTTAGAATCTATAAATTTAAAAACAAAAGCTTTTTAACAGAATACTTTAAAAACCCGAATAAAATATAAAAGCTTTATTCATAGTTACTATTTATTATTTGTTAAAACCATTGTCAATCATCGCTTACCTAAACTTAAATTTTAGCAGATTTAAAATAAAATATTAAAATTGTAGGACTGTAGCCACGTATTTTATTGTTATGTTTAATCAATGATAAAAAATAAATATTGATATAAAAGTAAAATTTATATGTAAAGAGCATAAACCCAATTAACAGAATTTTAATACAAAACACTGTTTGGGTTTAAATATTTATATAATTTGTTTCACTAGACACCCAAAAACTAAAATACACGTTGAAACCTCAGTTTTAATTAACAAGTTAAATTATTTATTGTCCGATAAATTTATTCAATAGGTATAATATACAGGGTGGTACAAATTCGAGGGCTACCATTGGGATCTCGGAAACGGTGAGAGATATATAGTTGGTTAAATCGGGGCAAAGTTGAGCACTTTTATGGTTAATAATATTCCGTTTTAAAAATTTACAAATTTGCAGCCATTCCAGAAGTATGCGAAAAGAACCAAAATTTTGTTAAACAGTTTTAGTTTATTTAAAAAGATATTTTAAAACAAGCGACACATTATCATTGACACTTTTTTGTTCTATAAAATGATGTCATAAAATTTAAGATCAAACGTTTTATCTTTGAGCCACCATTATATTTTTTTATTGGGGGAATATTTGGTTTAAATCTTAATAATAATTTTAGTTTTAAATTCAACAATATATTACACTTTTCATTTATGAGACGTTTTGAACCGGAAGGCTCTAATATTGCGTATGCAAAGGCTAACCAATATTCTGTTACAAATCGCAAATAATAAATTTATTGTTCGTATCGATATAAATCCACAAGAAAGTTTTTTTTCAAGTGTCTTTTATTGATATATTCATATTTGTAGAAAAAGTATAGTATACAACTTGCACGGAAATATTTATTTCCTCATTGTATACTTACAGCACTCGCCTGCGGCTCCTACTGCAAAAGTAATACTAGTCGGAAAGAAGTAAGATTCCGTGCTTGTCCTATAATATACTATTATAGTTTTAAAATAAGCGTAGGTGGGTAAGAATAAATTATTCGCCAGTTTACGTAAAAATAAAAATTATGTTAACAGAGACAAGTGTTATTATTCAAGTATTATTTTCTTCGCCTTGCATCGTTTAATAATGCAAGCTTTTTTAACCCGAAAGGCTCTTAAAAGTAAATCCGGCATTCTCTCAACCTAAAAATATTTAAGTACCGTATAAAGCCGGCTACAGACGGCAAGGCAAGCCTGGGCCAACGTTTTAGCGAGCGCTGGTCTACGCTTGAAATTCGCGTAACAACGACCGTACTAACAATATGTTTTATCTTTGCTAGTATTTTTAAGCTAACTAAAGGCGAACGTATGCAAGCATACAGCAAAGCATTCTAAAGCCATGTACAGACTTAAATACAATCAGGACAACATTGTCGGCCGACTGTATCTTGTTAAAAAAAATTTTCAGCAACAAAGATGGCCAACATTTGCAGATACAAGTGTTTCGCGTTCACACTAGTTTTAAAGCTCGTACAAACCTGCCGATGTTTTCCATATTAAATGAAAAATAGGCGACTTGCCGATTCCTTGTATGAAAACACCCACCAATGTTGCCATGGTGTTTGCAACAAGTATCTCTCTCTATTTTTTTCTTGGTTTTGGTCCCTTCAGGTCCTATCCACCACTCTCCCCTTCCGGACTATGCTTTCCAGGGCTTCGTCGGCGGAAAATCTGGATAATCGAGCTCGTAGCTCCCAGAAATACCAAAAAGAAAACAAACAATTCAACAATCGATGCAATGCATAAATTGTCAGCTGTCAAACCAAGATCTGCTACTGGTGTTACGTATAACCTTCACTACTGACAGTTTACATGGCTCGCCCATATATTTGCCGCCATTTGAGAAATACCTCGTGTTCACCACCAAACAGGATACCATCAACTTATAGAAATCTTTGTTCACAGCGCTTAGATCCAGAAGAAAGATGCCGTCAATTTAGTGTGAATCTTTCCTTGATCCCCGAAGGTAAAAAACGTTCGTACGACATGTCCTAGCCGCCACTCCGGGAAAAACTTTGTAGTCCTCTACGCACGTCCGCACTGTCCGGAGGTCAAAAAAGAGTCCTTTGCAACAAGTCGGCTGACCGATGTGCAACATTCAAGATACAGTCGGCCAACAAATGATTTCTCCCACTGTATCTAAGTCTGTACGTGGCTTAAGTTGCCATTGAAGACTCCTTTTTCTTTTTAATGTTTTACCTGTACATGTAATGTAACAGACATTTCATTAATAGTCGCAGCCTATGTATCGGAAACCAAATGTATGTTTTTATGGTTAATATGTTGTGAATCTCAAGTTCTCTCTCTCTCTCTCTCTATTTTTTTCTTGGTTTTGGTCCCTTCAGGTCCAATCCACCACTCTCCCCTTCCGGACTATGCTTTCCAGGGCTTCGTCGGCGGAAAATCTGGATAATCGAGCTCGTAGCTCCCAGAAATTCCAAAAAGAAAACAAATAATTTAACAATCGATGCATGCATAAATTGTCGGCTGTCAAACCAAGATCTGCTACTGGTGTTACGTATAACCTTCACTTTCACTACTGACAGTTCCCATGGCACGCCCATCTATTTCCCGCCATTTGAGAAATACCTCGTGTTTACCACCAAACAGGATACCATCAGCTTATAGGAATCTTTGTTCACAGCGCTTAGATCCAGAAGAAAGATGCCGTCAATTTCGCGTGAATCTTTCCTTGATCCCCGAAGGTAAAAAACGTTCGTACGACACCTCTAGCCGCCACTACGGGAAGAACTTTGTAGTCCTCTACGCACGTCCGCACTGTCCGGAGGTCAAAAAAGAGTCCTTTCGCAACAAGTCGGCCGACCGATGTGCAACATTCAAGATACAGTCGGCCAACAAATGATTTCTCCCATTGTATCTAAGTCTTTACGTGGCTTAAGTTGCCATTAAAGACTCCTTTTTTCTTTTTTAATGTTTTAACTGTACATGTAATGTTACAGACGTTTCATTTATAATCGCAGCCTATGTATCGGAAACCAAATGTATGTTTTTATAGTTAATATGTTGTGAATCTCAATAAGTTACTGGGGAATTTTTAATATAAACTAAAAAATTCTGTGACTGTACGATTACGGCCAGCTGGCCCTCAACACGTCATTTAACATCTGGCCAGGTATTACCAATACCAAAGACAATTATTACAACTATAATTATGTGTCGTACAAACGTTTTTTACCTTCGGGGATCAAGGAAAGATCCACGCTAAATTGACGGCATCTTTCTTCTGGATCTAAGCGCTGTGAGCGAAGATTCCTATAAGCTGATGGTATCCTGTTTGGTGGTGAACACGAGGTATTTCTCAAATGACGGGAAATAGATGGGCGTGCCATGGGAACTGTCAGTAGTGAAAGTGAAGGTTATACGTAACATCAGTAGCAGATCTTGGTTTGACAGCCGACAATTTATGCATTGCATTGATTGTTGAATTGTTTGTTTTCTTTTTGGAATTTCTGGGAGCTACGAGCTCGATTATCCAGATTTTCCGCCGACGAAGTTCTGGAAAGTATAGTCCGGAAGGGGAGAGTGGTGGATTGGACCTAAAGGGACCAAAACCAAGAAAAAAAATGGAGAGAGAGAGAGAGAACTATAATTGTCTTTGGTATTACTATGGTTTCTATTCTCAAATTACGTAATGCATATACTTTGTTCTTATTCACCTTGTACTCGCTAGTACAACGTTAAATGCATTGTAACTTTAAAAATATTAATTTTAGGAAAAAAGTTTAAATGGAAAGTTGTTGAAAATTTATTGGTCTAAAAGTTTGGTTATAAGCAATTTATTATTTAAACGATTATTAGGAGAGATATCGATAAAAAGTGAATTAACAAACAGTAATATACCTATAAATCTTGAACGGCAAGTTATACAAAAAGAATATTTTACAAGAAAAATAGGAGTTTTAATTATTTATAATTAAGATCCCTATATGTATGGGCCTCAAGTGCACAGTTACGAAGATACAAGCCCAAATGGTTTTCGCAAAATGGCGGCACTTTCGATCGCCATATGTGTAATTTTTTGCGTTTTTAGATTCATTACATCCTACTGTACTTATTTGTAAAAAAATAAGTCCTGAAGAATTTTGCAAGAAAAAATCCTCTATTTCCTGTACTATGTCTCTTTTTCTCACATTGCCTATGTGTTATCTCATTTAGCTGATCCTGTATATTCTCGCGAGCTTAAAATTATAATAATAATAATAATAATAATTAGGATAATTTAAGGAGCCATTAAGTTTACGAATATAGTGGTGATGATTTCAAAATTAGTTTTTATTAGATGCCATTATCATTAAAGTAATTTATCCTTTGATATATTTAGGTCATTGACTTTGTCCGAATTGCAGCTAATTTTAGAACTGTTTGACAATATTATCTGTCGGCAGGTTTCTTTTGTTTGTTTTAACAACTGCAGAATTAATTAGTTTATTTAAGAGAGATAAAAAAATTGTACCAAAGTCGACATAAAGTCAGAGAATGTTATCGTTTAATTTTTTTTTTTATTTTAAATTGTATCCAGACAAATAAATATTGTAGTTTAAAAAATCTCATGTCGCTTGGCTGAACTTAAGCCAATTAATGTCGTATAAATAGCTAATAATCTAACAAAAATTAGGTTATATTTATACTCTGGACTAGATTATTATAATGTTGATATAAACATATGTAAATGTGCTACTGATATTATTGCCAAAATTAAGCCTATTGATTAAAAAAGTTCTTTTTTAAATTAATATTTTAATTATGAATATTTTATAATTAAAAGACAATTACCTGTATAGGGTATTTCATAATTGCGGTTAAAAAAGTGCATATAAACATGAGTCCGCAAATTGTTCGCAAAATACAGTTTTTTTAGTATCTTTGGATAATCCACGAAGCCTAAAAGCCTAAATACTAACGTACCGTGGGTGTCTTAAGCAAGGTAAGAGGAAGTTTGTTAACACGGGACTTAAAAACTTGAAGATTTGGGGGAGAAGAAAAGACCTCCGCTGGCAGTAGGTTGCACAGTCTAGAAACTCCAGGGATAAAAGAACGAACGATATGGAAAGTTCGAGGCCTGTCCAATTGGACCGTATAGAGATGCATACGTGCGCACCACAAGTTTTTTTGTTAATAGCTGCAAGAGAAGGGACTATACTGGATAATTCGTCGGAGCAGAAGCCGTAAAAGTATGTATAGAACAGCGATAGATCTCCCACAGTTCGACGATGGGCAAGAGAAGGAAGTCTTTGAGTAAGTAAAGAATCATTAATAAGACGAACAGCTTAGAGAGGGTCGAATTTGGTCGAGTTTATTAAATATTAAGAAAAAACACTTTAAAATTTTAAAGACTTTTTTTTATTTGTTTCATTTTGAGAACTTTATATTGATAATGAATACCTAGTAAGTAACTCCAGTTACTGACTTTTAAGCTAATAAAATATATTGTCGGTTTAAAGGTAAAACTTACAAAGTTTTTAGTTTAACAACCTGTATCTTAAAAACAATTCATTTTCGAACCTATGTTTATGAAAAATTGTTCATATAATTAGCTTACAAATGAGCCCCTTCTTTTTATCGAAATTAGGAAACATCCTGTATACACAACTACCTATGTAAATGCTTAAAAGTTTTTGAAATTAAGCTTGTAAATCAATAGCCTGCATTTGTGTTATACCAGGTCAAGTATAGTCTCTTGCAGCTTTTAATACAGGGTGTTTATACCTAAGTCTGCACCAGTGGCGACGATAGAGGAAGGGAAAAAGGGGTGGCCAGGGCACCCTCTACAATATGTCTGGACCCCCTGTTAGATGTAGTGTATGAAGCAGTCATTGTCGGCATCACTGAAATTTTTTTCGCGGTGGGTGATGGGACTTTGGTTAAATGAGCAAAGAACTATAGTATTAGCAATATTAAAAAAACAATAAAAAATTGTTGTAACCAAAAGTAAAACCTAGATCTTTTTGTTTAATGCTATAATTATTATTTAATTTTTATGTTTTTTTTTTTTCGTTAAATTTGGGGTTACAAAATTTTTTATCGCATTTAATTTTGGGTAAAACATAACCAGTTAAAAAATGTCGTAGCATTAAAAACTAGGTAAAGGACGGAAAGGACGGTTGGCGACGAATTTTTTATCAGGATATCGCACATTATATCGTCAGTATCGCCGGAAGAATTAACATAAAAGTCAATTGTTAAGAATTGTCAGTTGCGAATGTTACTCTGAGCAATGCGAAAAAAAAATTAAATAGGGAAAGAGCATACCATTACAAATACCATAACAATAATACCGATTATCTAAATTATACAGTTCTTTGTAATTTTAAACCTTTATAGGTTTTGCGAGAACTGATTATTTTTTACATTGAACAAATCACTATGGAATTTTTAAAATCCGATTCTTACCGTCCGGACCTATGTGCGCTGCTCCATTTAATCCAGTATTTTTTTACGTTCCGTACCGTCCGTCCGATGCTGACGTATGTGCGCATACTTAAAATCCGCAAAACTAATAATATGTTTAGATGTTTAATTATTTTTCTAATATTACATGATATACCGTGACAACCTACCAACTTTGAAATTACATGATAAACCATGACAACCCAAGAATTTTCGATATTGCGCAAACGCACCAGCACGAAAGTATTGTCCATACCGTGGCCATTTTCTAATTTCTTGGCAGTTTACATTGTTTGTCTATAGGTCAGGGTCGTAGCAACCACCGTATCAGTTGTATCTATGATACGGGGCCCCCGGAGTAAAAGGGCCCCCAAATGTGTATAATGTGTAAGCAAAATTTAGTGCTAGAAAAGCAATGCTTAATTAAGAAAAACAATGTATTAGGAAAAAGGGGACCTATTTTCTTGGTCAATTTGTTTTTGGCGAAAATGGGGAGTATAGGGGCCTCCAAATGTTCATAGGAAAACAATATGTGTTTCTGAAAAATGGGGACTTTTTTCTGGCTTTAAAATTTTTGTGGGGGCCCCTAAACTGATTGTGATTCGGAGCCCCTCAAGGCACGCCACGCCACTGCTATAGGTATAAACAGCGACGCCATCAATATATAATGTATGTTTAAGCGGGAATTAAAAACTTTTATTTACAATTTTTTTTTGCATAATAAAATATACTTTTTTAGACATAGCACATTCTTCTGAACATCATAAAATGATTTTTTTAAGTGTCATCATGTCTATTGTTTTACAATACTTAAAACTTAAAATATACACGTGTCCTTAGATTTAAATAATAAATAGTTTTTTTGCTTAAAACCATTTATTTTAAGGAGGTTATTAAATATGTTACTTTATAGCAGGGAAGCCCACGATGCTAAATGGGGATTTACTTGAGCGTCAGAAAAACAAAATGTTATAATAATGTATACCTTTTCGTCGGTGGGGAAAGTGGCTATAGACTTTTAAATATGTCAAAGAAAACTATTATTATTTCAGCTTATGGAAATCGCTAGGTTCGTATCCGATTATATATTTTTCGTTATCCCTAAATTATTTTCTTTAAAATAAGAAAAATAGCCACGCTCGAAAATGTTAAACCGACGTTTTTTTTGTAGCCCTCTGTTTCCTTTACGTCACTCTCAAAATTGTCAGATTAGTGGAATATACACTGATTAGCATGTAATTAACTTACCTTATCTTAGTCTGACGCGCTCGGCAATTTCTGATGGATATATATTTTTTTATGATCGGCCCTGTATACAGGGCTCATATTTGGTGGAGGTACTTACCCGGGTACAAGCTATCCTACGGCAGAGACAAGAATGAGACTAGCAACTAAATGTAAATAAATTATCCGAGAGAGAGATAGCTGCTGGGCCTTCCTTGTCTGTCTTCAAAGAAGGTAAACGCAGATGGCGCGTGAGTCGACTTTATCGTTTGCCCGCCAAATTCAAATTATATAGCTGTGCTATTTTTGCCCTTAATGTTAGGTACTGGTTTTTGTTTCCTATTAATATAAAATATTGGGGTTTAGTTCAATAATTACACACACCTAATTAAAAATGTCATTTATTTGGTTTTTATAACGATTTTTTCTTACAGATAACCATGTCAATATTACCTTAAATTATCTGTTGAAAAGCACAAATTTAATATATACACTGTGATCACTAATAAAAGTCAATATTCAAAGTCCAATTAAAGGTAAAAAACCACGAAACACACAATAAATCACAGAAAATGTAAACAAACTGTCCAAACAAATCGGCCATTGAAAAATATCAAACACAAATATCGAATAACTAATCGGCGTGACTGCCTGCGGCAACGTTTGTCAAGTTAAAAATATTCGATTCATGGTATATTTTCTTTCTCTTAATTAGATGTGAGCCAAAAAAGGACATTAAAGTTTACATGCAAAAATTGTAAACAACTTGGCAACCAGGGCAAAGCGATGATTGCTCCATCTACGATAGCCTGCCATGATGAAAGACAAAGACATATTTATTGGAACTTGCGTTAAACCAGAAAGAGATTAATACAGAGGACAAATTGTTAGGACCAGTTACTCGTCTCATTGTTCTCTCTGCCTACGGTATTTTAATTTGCCACGCTGTAGTAAATCCCGAAATCCCCTCTTGGGCTCCTCTACCATTACTAAATTTTCCAGCTTGTATAAATTACAAAATAATATTTTAAATGGGCGGATAGATATCTAATAGAAACATATTTTTTTCTAATCAAAATATGATGCTATCATATGTCACTGCGACTAACTTTTTAAATATTTTTATTAGCAATTATAAACGTTTAAATGTTCAAGGAAAACAAAGCAATAAACGGTTGTTTTATTACATACCCGTAACGATAATAAGTAATTGCATTTCTGAAAAGCACCAAAGTTATAGTCTTAAAAACTTAAAATATGCATTTTTTTAATTGTTACATATTAGAATAACATTGGTAATTATGTAGTTTTTTTTCGTGAAATTTTGTACGTATACGAAATACTTATTTTAAAACTAAAAAATGACAAACTTACTTAAATGCCTAACTTTTTTAAACTGGTTACAGCCATAATAGCCCTAACAGCAAGCTGACGTCATTTTTGGTCACTTTTGGTCGTAAGACGTCATTGGACCAAAATTATGACGTCATTTTAATGTCATTTTACTGACGTATTTTTGACGTCGTTAAAGTGACGTCTTTTCGACGTCATTTTTTCGTCATACCAGCTCATAAAAATCTAGTGACGCATATTTAAAAAACGGGCCACAAAAAAAATTATAACATTATATGATTTGTGTCAAAATTCAATTGGAATATCATATGACAGAAAAATAGGACCAATAATTTTAGTTGTCATCATGTGACATAACACGTCCATCCAACACCGTCTTTATGGAAAGCTTATCAACTATAAGGCATGTTTACTCCAAAATTAAAAATAAAATTTTAATAAATAAAATATTGTATCATTTTAGCTTTTGCAAAGAAAGTATAGACGTCAATTTTTTGTCATCTTAAAGACGTCATTATGACGTCAATAACGGGCCGTCTTTTGTCTGTGACTTGGAGAGGTCATTTTAACGTCATTTTGTCGTCATCTCATGACCTCTTTGCTGACCAAATATGACCAAAAATGACTAACAGGAGACGTCAATAAGAGGTCAGCTTGCTGCTTGGGAGCGCATCAATATATGTTTTTATGCCGAACACACACGCTACTGCATACTAGGTAAAAAGTACCTTTGCAGGTCTGCTTGAAAATTGATCGTAGCCTGTATTTAAACCAGCGGCGTTCGGTCCATGGAAGCAATGGAAGCATCGCTTTCCTTGCTTCCATGCAAAAACTAATAGAAGAATCCAACTACACTATAAATAGATAAGTTTTTTAAATTGCTTTCCTTCTTTCAAATTCCACCGCACGCTCCTAATTTAAACGGATCTGTGGTACTAAGGGGGAAGACCATAAATAACGTATTACGTGTGGCGTTTTTTCAATTTTTGACTTCCCCTTTCTGGCGAGATTCGCTTCAATTCCTTTCCCTATCCCTTAATCTCTAGTGAGACTTTTGCACAATTTTTAAACCGAAATTGACTTTGTGTTCGTCAAAACCGAATGGCAGTTGTTTGTAGTGTAGAGCTAATTGCTTTTGCAGTCGCGGCCAGCTGGCTGGGATTCTGGAAATAACGATTTTATACAAAATTTGTAATGAAAAATTATCAACCATTTTTTTAAAGTATAATATTTCAATAAAGACATGGATGTCTTAATTGTAAATACAACAATATTTTTGTATGTTTTACCAGAAATAACTTAAAAATGTTGGAACAATTTTTTAAACAAAATTTGGGTAATTACCCACCAACCCACCCAAATTTTAATAAAATTAAAAATTATTAATCATAACAAAGAAAAAGCACAAATCTATTATTATGTAAAAACTCCTCTTGCGAGAATGAAGATAATACACTAGGACATAATTTAGCTTGACCAGCTTGACCAAAATGCATTAAAACTAAAAGAAACATATACTCGCAATTCAAAAAGTTAATAAGGGACCTATATTCGTCCCACTGTCAATGCCTGCAAGCAACTCTTGATACAATCAGTGAATACGTTGTTCATGCGGTTGCCTACATTGCATTGCATTATATTGTTTTTGCTTTTGCGCAACCTGTCAAGTTAACGTGTAATATGTAAACTAGCAATGAGTTTAAAAAATGTAACAATGTAAAATTTTTTGATGCTTTAAAACATTGAAAAACAATTAGAAATAAAAAAGGGACGTCCGAAACCCGCTCTGAAACTAAAACCACGGAACAAAAAGGTTAGTTCTGATTAGTTACACGTTGGTTAATTTGGCGTTTTCAAGAAAAAAATATATAATGTTTAAGATATGGAATTTTAGATTAGTATTAATATCAACTTTTATTTGCAAAAAAATTAAAATCTTCTATGTTGCCCTTTTTGAAATATGTGGAAAAAAGTATTTTTTTAATATACAAAATAATTACGGAGTTTTAACCTTCGGATGCAAAGGTTTTTATTTGCAAAATAATTTGTTTGGAACTTTTTGAAGAATTAAAAACTTGCCTGTACTGTGTTATTGATAATAATTTATTTACCAACATAACAGAAACGAAAACATTAAATAAAATTATTCTTTATCACAATGGCGATAAAACAAACCTAAATAAAAATTATTTGTATAAATTAAACAATCTTTAACAAAAATACAAACTCCTTAAAAGATAAACTAAAATTTAATTCCTGAAAAACATAATTTTACAAAATAATTATATATTATTATAAATGTTGTGAATTGTATGAGGAAAGACATCTAAGTATTTTCTTTTTGTAATTTTCGAAATCATTTACGTTTATTCTAAAGTTTTTTTCAAATATTTTAAAAGAATAATGTACTTGTTCCGAGGCCTGCTCGGAAAAGAAACCCAGTGGTCGCTTATATTGCTCAATAAATTCTGGTACGTGCTGTTGTAGAGCGTGAATTTTGGGTGTTGGATGAATATTAATTTTTTCAATTCTAAACTAAACTCGTTAATATATATTTTATAATTATTGTTGAGGGTGTATCCAAAACATGCGTTAACCACCTTGTTAAATGCATAAAACACCGGCACGTATTTATTTCCTAAAAGTAAAATTTTTATTTATTCAAATATATAGATTATATTAATATTTTTTAATTCAATGTTTCAAGTTCTTTCATCTGTTATGAAAATATATTTTCCTAATTTTACCTGCTGAAAGCGACTCCAAAACATCTACTTTCTTTAGAAGTTTTCTGGCGCTATTTCCATTAAACTTCCCATGTTGATCAGCTCCAAGGGACAATTTTTGAATCCATTTTTCCGCCACCTCAGGATATTCACATTTAAAGCTATCAAATATCTTTTGCGTAATTCCCAAAAGAATATGAAGTTCTGGAGGGGGTATGTAGTTTAGTACTGGGGTGTCTTCGTCTCCGATTATTAAAGGTAAGTTAGTGCAATTTTCTAAAATAAAGTACCTAATAATAACTTATTTAACAATTTTGGTTTAAAAATTTAATATGAAATTTTAACAGTAAAAGTATTATATTATAATAGTTAACTTACCATATCTCTTTGCTTTAGAAGCATCTCCCTTAGCTTCTGTTTTCCATAGTCTAAACTGATTTGAAATGTTTTTTATGGTTCTTGGGGACCCTTTATTGCTTAGCTCTTTTGCGTTTATATTACACCAAGGGCACGGGTGTGATGAGGCATTGCTTTGGAGTCCAAGAAGCACCATAATCAACTTCAAATCAGCTGCAAAAGTGTAGGGACATACTCCACATATTACCTGCAGATTAAGTTCTTCCAAGAGCGTTTTTACATTTTCATATGTTTCCATGAAATTTGGTCCAAGACCAATAATGAATAATTTTTTATGCCTGAGTACTTATACTTTGCTTCTTGATTGCCGTTAAGAGGCAGTAGAGTCATGCAAATTTTTAACGAGCTTCCACCCCATCTATCCCAATTTTAATGTGGAAGTCATCTTGTAGACTTCTGGCGTTTAAAATGTACGTAACGAGAGCTGGAAGATCATTACAATGTACAAAAAATGGTGTGTGTTGATTTTTTGAACATATGATAGCGGGTAATTCTGTTAATGTAAAGAAATTATCAAGCAAGTGTGTTTTATTTAGAACCTTTTTTTTCAGCGTACCTTCCACCAAATTTTTATCTACATTGCGAATATGCTTAGCAATTTTTTCCATTGCAGTTACAGATAAATTGCAGTCTTGCCTAATTTCATCAAATGTATCGACATTTAGTACTTTCGGTGTGGAAGCTTCGTTTTTATAAATTATTTTTAATTTCATGTCTTTACCTCTTTCTTTTTTAAACTAAGTGAAGTGAGCCCTTGGGAGAGTTGTTCCTCATGCAAGATCTGAGTTGCAATATTATGTTTAGTGTCTTCACCAACCAAATGAAGTGTGTTTTTTATTTTAGATGTTTTATTACATTTATGAGTTTTACCTCTATGGAGTTTACAGTTGCATTTATTACAAATCTTTATAGATTTTGTCAAAGTTTTTCGTTAGCTGTAGGCCTTCCGATAGGGTTCTTTCGAACAACAAATGAAAATGGTAACAGATTTTGTGATTTTGGATTTGGGCAGGTTCTCAGTGTGGACACTTGACATATCTGGCAATTGCATTTTGAATCGCGTTTTGGTCTTATTTTTAGTTTGTTATAGTCGATAATTTTCAGTAATTTTTGTGTTTTTAATTTAATGTAACAGCTTTTACATAGTACATTTGGCGTACACCAATTTTTGGAGTCGAAATCAGGTGAAAGCAGTTTCACTAAAATTTCAGTTTGAGCGCTAATATTAACTGCCCTTGGTGCTTTATTGAAACATGTATAACAAACCGTAGAACGGGCAACTTTATGATTTTTAGCTAAGCGGGGCATTTTAAGTACACAAAACAACTTCACAACATTAACACTGCACTAGGTACTAAAGCAAAACAAATACTTACTAAATAAATTTAAATTCCAAAAATTTAATAGCAAAAAAAATAAATAAAAAATGCTCTTGACTGGAGATAAAGTTTTATTCGGACATTCCTTATCTCGGTTTAAAATTTTTTGACGATATGGTAGAACAAAACAGATAACAAAGCAAAGTAGAAATATACATATATATTACCGGGTATTTCTCAAAAAGGGCAACATAGAAGATTTTAATTTTTTTGCAAATAAAAGTTGATATTACCACTAATCTAAAAATCCATATCTTAAACATTATATATTTTTTTTCTTGAAAACGCCAAATTAACCAACGTGGTTAGGACTTAACCAGAACAACAAAGATAGGTAAAAAGCAGAAAACAGGTACTTTAGACTAGTAATGGGATAATTCAAATTAAAAATAATCGATAATCCGATTATTGAAAAAATCGGTATAATTCGATTATGCAGATTTAATTTAAATTACAGAAAATAACCTGATTCCGCAAATAATTTGAATTACGAAATAATTCGAATTACGAAAAATAACCTGATTCCACAGATAATTTGAATTACGAAATAATTTGAATTACGAAAAAGAACCTGATTACTCAGATAATCGGAATTACGAAAAATAGCCTGATTACTGAGGAGAATATTGGAATTACGAAAAATAACCTGATGATTACACAGATAATTTGAATTATGAAAAATAACCTGATTCCACAGATGACTTTTTTGCTCTTCAACTTTTTTCCTAGCAAAACGGAAAAGTGAATACAATTATTATTAATTCGAATTATAATTCGATTATTGAATTCATTCATAACCTGATAATCCGATTATTAAAATAATGCGATTATGCCCATCACCACTTTAGACCTGTAAAAATAATTACGAAATAAATATTTCTTAAGTTAAATCAGAATTGAAAATCGCAAAAATTGAAGAGAACACAATTTTAAAAAACATTATTGTTTTAAACGGTTGTAAAAAAATGCTATTTTAATATTTAATAGTTATTGCAGTGGATATTTGTATACATATTTTTTCGGCAGAAGTAGAAACATATCATTGTTTAAGTCGGTCCATAAAAACGGTTTATGTTTATTATATAGAAAATGTAACACGTATAGCAAGGAACAATTAGTTGCTCAGAAAATTTGCCCCACCTGAGAAAAAGCCAACGGCTGCGCCTGCTAACTACCAGAGTTGGGTCGTATTCGAATTTTTATTATTCTGAATAGTATCCAGAATACATTTTGCCGGTATTCGAATACATTTGTGTGTTTGGTATTCGGTATTCGGCAGAATACTTTTTGGTAAGTATTCGGGATCCTGTATTCGAATACTTTAGAAGTATTCGACGAATACTTTTTTGGAGTATTCGAATACCGGCATTCCGAGTATTCGAATACCGGAATGCGTCAGCAGTATTCGAATAGCAAAATTGTCAGGAGGACAATACCCAAAGGGAACAAAAGTAGGGAAAATTAAGTGAGGCCGTTTTTTTGCTTTTCAAATTTTTTATCATCGGTTTCTTTTTTCTAGTATCTTTTGTTTCAAGTATTCGAGTATTTGTAACTACCGAATATTCGAAAACTTTTTTCTTCCAAGTATTGCAATATTCGGTATTTGAATACTCTCTTTTCCGGTATTCGTATTGAAATACCGATTTTCAGTATTTGACCCAACTCTGCTAACTACCTAATAAAATTAAATCCGCTGTTCTGATGTCACCCTTAGGCATTTAGACTTTTAACCTTCGTGAAATGTAAAGATGGGTCCAAATTTAATTCATTCTGAAAGCGATGCCGCCAAGTACACAAAAAATGATAAGGTAAAGAAACCCTTTTGTAAACAATGATTTATTGCAGCAAAAAATATTTAACCTGACGAGTTTCTAGTACCACGCCACGTGCCACCGGTTTTATAGTAGGAAGGCACGGAAATAAGAGAATGTTTTGTAAGTAGGTGATACGTGTTTTAGCAATGTATTTTTTATTATTTATCTAAAAATATGTAATCAGGCTCTGTCCGAGGCTATGTGCATTTAAAAAGGTTTGTTTACTTTATCATTTTTTGTGTATTTGGAGGCATCGCTTTCAGAATGAATTAAATATGGGCCCATCTATACAAAGATATAAAAATATTTTAAACCTTGTATATTTCACCACCAAAACCTAAACTTGGAAGTCAATCATAAAATCGTAAATGGTATTATATGTCGCAACGTATAACAAATTATTTAAGAAGTTATTTATTTGTTGACTGGGCTACTTAACTAGTATACAAAAATAAAATAAAACAACATATTTTACATTTTAAACAGCAAGCTCGTAAATATTTTTTTATTTGAAAATAATATTATGGTCCGTGAGCCGACGACAGATTTTTCTGACCAATTTTCCCTTCAGATTGTGGCGAGCATGGTGTAGGGACTAACGTATCAGCCTCTCACCGCAGCGATCCTGGTTCGAATCTCGGTTCCCTACACAGATTTTTAATAGCTCGTCACCTAACAGATGGTCATGGCAAAGCCTCTGTGTAGTATTCTGCCAATCCTAGGTAGAAGTTATTTAAAAAAAAATAATAACGTCCGTGGTAACACTACCGCGTTGTTAAAAAATGCTGTAAAAGGCAAAACTGTATGTTTCAGTGCTTGGATAACGTTGACGAAATAGGGTAAAAAATGGGTTAAACATCCAATAACCCAGCACTCACGGTACTTTGGTATTTAGGCATAAGCCTTCATGAGATGTCACAAAGATAAAAAAAAAGAAAAAAGTCCATAACTTGTACAGTGCTTTCAGCAGGTTGTACATGAATTGCTGTGAGCGTCAGCTACGGCGCGAATAGTGGAATTATACAGGGTGCTTCAAAAAAGATTCATATTAAACTTGTGTTTTTTAAATGAAAAACCTGTATATTACTTTAGTTTTAGATTGTAAAAATAAAAATAACGTACATTTTATCAGTGATGCCTATACCAAAAATGTTAAGTTTCTAAGATATTTAGGATTTTTGAAAATTTTTGACAAAAATAATATATTAATTTATTAAACCTTACTTACGCTTGATTTTGTATATGATGTTAGATTGCTAAAATAATAACTGTACCATTACCTACATTTAAATTTTTACCTAAAAATTATACGGGGTCTCGGAAATTATTAGTAATTTTAAGTTTCTGGGCACCCTGTATAATTTCTAGTAAAAATTTAAATGCAGGTAATTTTACACCTAACTTTCTAGCAATCTAACATAATATTAAAGGTCAAGCATAAGTAAGGTAGGATATATTAAAATTTGGTTTTTGTCACGATTTTTTCAAAAATCCCAAATATCTTAAAAACCCTTTAGTTTTGGCACAGAAATCACTGATAAAACGTACATTATTTTTCCTCCTACAATTTAAAAATAAACTAATATACAGGGTGTTCCATTTTAATAAACACAATTTTAATATTAATCTCTTTTCTGGAGCATCCTGTACAATTCCAACATCGGAGACGCAGCTGACGCTTACAATAGTTCATGTAGGGTAGGGCGGGGCTAGTTGAGCATAGAGGTAAGTTGGGCAATCAAAATATCTTAAAACTATCGACCGCACGCGGAAGCATTAAATAGCGCAAAGAAAGGGTTGCGCGAGGGGAACTGATTGTGCAACCACTAGTGGTGACGCGGCGATCGAGAAAAGTATCCGTGCGCATTATTTATTTTGTGATTAAAAAGTAAAATAATTGCAAGCCGGAAAATTTTATCTGTAATAGTTAAATGTATTCCGTTCTCAATCAGGTAAGTGTTAATCTTAAGTAAATTTATTGCAGTTTTAATATGTATAAAGATTTTGAATACAATTATAACCGGTTTTTTAATAAATTCACTTTTTCTTTTAAACTTTAGGTTGGGGTTAGTTGAGCTACAGTTGCCCAACTAACCCCACGGTTTTAAGTATAAAATGTTTTATTTTTTTATTTTTTAGGGTACGGACTTATAACAGTAAAACACTAAAGTCTTCTCAGGATTTAAAAGAGGCTGCAACCCGAACTTTATACTAGCAACAAAGAAAACGAGCTGACCTATCTAACTTATAAATTTTCTCTGGAAATAGTTCGACTATACCCAAAGGCTGGTCCAAGAAAAGCTGAAATTTTAACAGATACAGAAGGCATTACAAAAGAAGCAAAATAAAACTGCTTAAAAAGTTTAAAAACGAAGATAAATTGATAGATATTAAGCCAATAGTTAAGCTAAGCTAGGTACGTTGCTGTTTTATTAATAAGATTTGTTGTTTTGTCACTATAAGATTATAAATATAAAAAGCAAATTGTCAAAATGTATTTTTATTGTAAACGTATGTATCTAACATTCAAGCCATGATTTGACTATACTTTCTAAGTGCTCCACTAGCCCCATACCCTTGCTCAACTTACCCCACCTATGGGGTAAGTTGGGCATACTTGACTATCTACATTAAAATAGATGTAGCTCCTAAATTCGACTTATTAGAAAGAAACTACTATGGACACTATTAATAAGGAATAAATTGCTAATCCATCAGTATGCGTTATAAGCCATTAAGACTTATTTTTAAGGAGCTATAACCGATCAAGTAAAAAATTGCTCAACTAGCCCCGCCCTACCCTACAACCCCTTTTAAAGCATTTTACGAGTTATGGACTGAGAAGAAATAACCAACTAACAAAATTTTGCATCTGGCTCATGGTCTATTAAAACAAGAACTTTTAATTACACTACGAAGCTGGAGATTACGCTAAAATACTACATTGTAAACAAACTTTAATTATGTAATGTTATTATCGACTCGTATCATTCAAGTTTAGATTTTTATGAATAGATTGGGATTTAATGTATTTATTTTGGGAAAGTGTAAAATTTTACGAGTTATTTTTAAAAAGAAATTATACGGAGGTTTGGCTAGTGCACCAGGATGATTTTATTTATGATGTGTATGCGACTTTGTGTATTTGCCGATTTTATGTATTTGTAAAATAAGCATTAAATAAAACTTGGGGTGAATATGTTAAGTTTTTGTTAGTTAAATCTTGCTAACTGAAAGGTGCTGTGTTAAGAAAAGTTTACAATAAGTTTACAATTATATTAGTTTTTGCGTGGTGATAGGCAATAAAAATAAATAAATAATACTATTATCGGTTGTATTATTATTGTATTGTACTAAACGTCTTAGTTTTTCAACTACGGGGAGTTAAAAATATATATATATATATATATATATATATATATATATATATATATATATATATATATATATATATATATATATATATATATATATTTTTATTTTTAACTCCCCGTGTTTTTATAATGACTTTTATTCTAAACTAGAAATTAAAAAAAAAGGTGACGCTTCCTTTTCCCTTTGCATATAAGGTTTGTTCCAGCAGGCTGTCAGAAATGTTTGCAACCGTTCGGATTCTGCGCACGTCAAATTTGTTGTTCCAGCAGTGCCATGTTTGTAACATTATACAATTCTTTGTTGTTCCAGCAGTAGTTTTAAGATGTTGGAAACATGTTGGAAACTGTTTAAAAAGTTTGCAAACTTTCTTCAAACATTACTATATTAACATAACCTTTCTTGTAATGACGTATAAGCAGTATGGACGCCTTGTTTATTTTTCGTTCCAGCAGAAAACTGTTGCCAACATTTCTGACTAATGTTTGTAATAATTTCTGCGTTTTACGATTGTTGCTAACACGTTTCCAACTTTCTGCTGGAACAAACCTATTGACAAATCAAATTTTTTGGATACAAGAAATAATAGAAAGATTAAAATTTGGATTTATAATAAAAAAGAGTTTATTTAAAAAAACTAACCAGAACTAACCGGAATTACACTGTTTTTACAACCTCATAAAAGATAAGTACTATTTTTATCTCTGCTACACCTACAGATAAACAAACAAAAATTGTTTTGAGTGGGCTCTGACAACATGCCATAAAAAGTCAACTATTTTTAGAAAATACTTTTACAATGGATTTTGAAAATAAAATTCTTTGTTAATTTTTAATTAACACTTATGTGGTCATTAGTGTTTTTATCGTTGGGTAGAATTAAAATTAGTAAGATTTTTATTGGTACCACTGATATAATTTTTTTAACAAATAAACATTAAAATTTTAAAACCAAGACACGGTGTTTCCAAATTGGGGTAAAGCGAATTATGGGTTTGTTTTTAAGCTAATTTTATTAAAAAAAAAGGTTATATAAAATCTGCAAAGCTCGATTTGTGTGCTAAATATCAACTGGATTGGTAAAAAAATTAATGCAATATGGCGAAAAACCAAAATAAAATTTTACTTTCACGGCTTGTAACTCGAAAACGAATGACATTTTGAAATTTTTTTTTATGAAGCTCTAAACTTATTTTATTAAGTAGAATCACCCTCGTAAGTATCGTAATCGATTTTTGAATCACCCTGTATATTTCGGTTCATTTGTAATGACTGACCGTGCAAATTACTAAAATACAAATACTATGGTTATTTTAAACCCAACAGCACAATTAAATCCTAAAAATAGCTACAATTGTTTAAATCTTAACAAAAAAAAACATTTGTCAATGAAATTCACATAGAAAATTATTTACTGCATAACATCCCGGATATGATGAGAGTTAAGGTCACGAAAAAATTGTTTATTTTGTTTAATTGGTAGAATTGTAGTAAACTAGAAATCGTACTTGATTACTGCATCTGTAATTTTTTATGTTTTCTTTATAAATAATAATGTATCATGAACTTGCACGATTAATAATATTACAGCAGTATTATTAGCTTAAGGTTAAGAGATATGATATAATTTACAAAAAAGAAAGAAAAATGATAGTGGTTAGTTCAAACTAATCAACCGGTTTGCGCGCTTCTTTGATGCCAAAAACCGACAAGCCCTGAATCATCGGCGAATCATTCGCCAAGCCTTTGAAACGACGCAAAATCCGTCCACGACCACGTCCGCGCTTTGGGGCGCGATATGCAGCGTGAAGCGGCATGGCGAATTGTTGAAAGTCTAGACGCGGCTTAAGGCTTATTGTAGTGATTTTCATTTAAATTATTAAAGTTCTTTACTACCGAAAGTTAATTCTGTGGCACTACGGTGGTAGGATAATAGGATTCCTAAATATGTGTAAAAAATCGCATTAGGCCTTTTTACCATTTTTTACCTAAAAATCGATAAAAAGACGGTTAACATGACATTTTTAAATGCCATTATCTCAAGAACTAATTAAGATAGGTATATAGCATATGGTGCATGAATTTGCCCAAAATTTTCTGTAGATTTTATTTTTAGAAAATTATATAGAGTGTTTCACTTGGACTAGCAAAGTTATGTGGACTTCCGATTAAATCGGATGTGCCATATAAAATGTAAAACATCAGAAATCTGCATCCTAACCAACCATACATACGACCAAAATTTAAAAATCGTGTTTACCTTTCAAGAAAATGACAGGCTTGCTAGTAATTTAGTAAGCACCCGGTAAACAATCATATATTTTAAATAAAAGTATTTTTTAAAATTTTTATTTAAAAATTCCGAAAACTTGATACCTCATCTCCCTTGACGTCTAAAAAAATCTTACCGTTGACAGCGTAATTCATTATTGGTTTATTCAAAATTAAAATACTAAAAATATTTCGTTAGTCCATGAATAAATCTCGTTATTGGACAAAGAAAAATAGTAAATTTAAACTTTTGACAGGCTTTGAATGAAAAATCAAATTTTCGCTCGAAAATATTAGTTGTAAAAATAATTTTAAAAATCCTTTGTTTAATAACTTAATAATATTATTTTAAAGATGTGTTTAAAATTTAAACAAAATCGCTTCATTACTATTCGAGAAATCATGTCCACCGACTTAAAAATTAAGTTTCGTGATAAACGTGTTTCAAGTTTTAAATGCTGCACTGACTTGGTTAATGGGGGGCTTTTAAAGAGCCTATCTCTAAGAATTTTACTCGGATAATTTTAAAACTTTAAAAGAATATTTTATACATTTTGTGCTATTTATTAAGACAAAAACAAAAAAAACATTTATTGAAAGTTTTAAATCATCCTAATCCCTTAAGACAAATACAGTGTGTCTTCGTAAGTTGGCGTCATATGGGTAACTTTTTAATTATTTATTTTACGAAAAAAGTTATTCCTTATAAAAAGTTCTGTATGGTCCAAAGCAACCATGCAGAGCTTTTTAAAAAGAATAACTTTTCTTCGTAAAATTAATAATTAAAAATTACGTAAACACACTGTATATTAATAAAGAAAACGTATATTAATCAATATCGATATTTGCACAAAAATGTCAATCGTAAAAGGGTGATTTTAAGATATAATTATTAAATTAAACAGTGATATATTCAGCCTTGACATTAACTACAACAAATTGCGTTTTTAAGCAATACTTCCAAATCTGCGTTTTTATTGATTTAATATTTTTTATTTATGGCCAAAATAGTTTTCCTAAATAAGTAATGATATTCCAATCAAAATTTTAAGCAAGTGAATGACCTCGAAATTATTTCCTATGATTTACAATCGTTGTGGCAATTTAAAACAAAGAATATTCATATTTTAATAACTTTAATGAGTATTAGGTAAGTTTTATCATATTTTTTTATAGGTGATTGTGTCAAGTAAGTTGAAAAGGGTCAAGATCAAATTTTTACCGTGTACGTAGATGATTTAGTTGTTTATAAAAACATCTTTAAAATTGTTTATACTAAAAAGTTTAATACTTTTTCAGATATAGAAGCGACTTTTTTGAGCCGATATTACCACGTGTCTTTTTGTACAGCTTTAAGCAGGATCTATACAGGGTGTTTAGGAACTTCGACAACAAATTTTAAGGGGTTTTTCCCTAATAAAAAAGTAAGGAGAAAACATTCTATAAATATATATATATATATATATATATATATGTCCTAACCGTCCTAGTTTCACTGCTGAAATAAGTCTCTTGAGTTTCTAGGTGAGTCCCAGATCGTTGCTCTTGAAATACTTAAAGCATTTGATCAGGTCTGGCATGCCGCACCAAGTAAATGCTGGAGTACCTCAGGGCTTAGTTCTGGCACCAACAATGTTTCTTCTTCACATCAACGACCTTCTCTCGCCCACAACTAATTCCATTCATAGTTTCGCCGACGATAGTACCCTTCACTACAGTTTTCAGGTTCCTAAGCCCATCACTAAACCTGATTTGGAAATCAAACGCAGAGCGATGCAGATATTTCTTTCGCATGATCTTAATTTAATATTGGATTGGGGCGCCAAAAATCTCGTCCATTTTAATGCATCCAAAACACAATCATATTCCTTATTGCGAAAAGAGTCACCAAATACTCATCCTCTACTTATAAGCGGCCAAGTTTTACAGAGCAAGGACACCTTCACACAATCTTGTGGGCGTCACATTTGAAAGTAACCTCAACTGGCATAAACACATTGTATCTACAGCCACGGCAGCTTTAAAAAGCTTGGATTTTTCTTTCGAGCCAAAAAGTATTTTTCCCCTTGTAATTTATACACTTTTTATGTGTCCCAAATCCGACCTTCCTTGGAATATTGCTCTCATATCTGGGGCATGGCGTCCCCCACAACCCTAAGCATTCTTGATTCCATTTAAAGAAGAGCTTTTCGTCTCATTAATGATCCTTCACTTACAGAAAGGCTTCCCTCTCTTGCCCATCGTCGGGCTGTGGGGGATTTATCGCTTTTTATAGGTACTTCCATGGCTTCTGCTCTGAATAATTGTCCAGTATAGTTCCTCCACTCACGGTTCCCACCAGAAAAAAGACAGGCCTCGAACTTCCCACTTTGTTCGTTCTTTTATCTCTAGAATTTCTAGAATGTGGAACCTGCTGCCCGCGAAGGTCTTTCCTTCCCCCCAAATCTTTAAGTATTTAAGTCCCGTGTCAGCAAACTTCCTCTTACCTCGCTTAAGACGTTACGTTAGTATTTAGGCTTTTAGCCTTCGTGGTTTGTCCAAAGATAAAAAAAAGTTTTTAAACTACAGAATATTAAAAATATTTGGCTTTTTCTATAACTTCTATTCTCGATATTTTTAAATTGGCCGTCTACTATGCATTAAAAAAAATTATGTTAAGAAAAAATTACCCCCCTATTGAAATCTAAATCGTTCAGTATATTCTGATTTTTCAATATATCAATGATAACTTTAAAAATGTCAATGTGATAATTAGACTCATTTTAAAACCACATTTTTGCGTAAAATAATTTGAAATAACCTAAAATCAATCTATTTTCGCTTTGTCAAATGTGTTCCTATGGTGATTTTTGTTATTACAATAAAATGGAAATATGAAAGAACTTGATGTAACAATTTAGCACCCATACCAAAATTACTATATTTCTAAAATAAATTAGATTAACTTTTGTTGTAAACAACTTTAAATTGAAAAAAACGTCATAAAATTAAATAATTTTGAAAGCATCCATTATCGCGACTTCATAAACAGGTTTAAAATTATTGAAATCTTTTATAGCAAAAATATGGTCTTGGAAACTTTTTCTTTTAAAAAGGGGAGCTTAAGGCACGTCATTTTAAAGCTCCTATGAGTATTTTATGGTAGTGGAGCCCAAAAGGAGGATTTCGGGATTTAAAACAGCGCGGCAGATTAATATACTGGAGGATACCTTGTACCTGGTTAAGTACTTTCGCCAAATATAAGCCCTGCATACAGGGTCGATAAACAAAAATATATTATAAGATAGGGTAAGTTAATTACATGGTAAACAATGTATATTTCCATAATTTGAAAATTGACGGTAATGTTAAATAAATAATAGTTTAAAAAACTAAAAAACACGCTTTTATATGCAACCGAACTAAAAATTAGAAAATAATTTTTCATTACAAAGAGTTTGTCACTTCAGAGTAAAAAGCGTGGGGTGCATTTTACTATTTTTTCATAACTTTTCCCTCATAGATATTTGCAAATAGAATAATTATAACATTTAATATATTAAGCACCTTACGCTTTTATTCTGAAGTGACAAACTCTTTGTAATGAAAAATTATTTTCTTATTTTTAGTTCGGTTGCATATAAAAGCGTGTTTTTTTTTAGTTTTTTTAAACTATTATTTATTTTTAATTTTTTAGTTCGATATATCAATTAGTTTTTTAAAAATAAATGCTCCAGTTTATTCACTAAAAATTCCTTCGCCATTTTGTTAAGAGACACAGAGGATCTGTAAAGGAATTTATTTATCCTGGCGGTCCTAATCAGGATAACGGGATACTGTTTTTAAATTATTGCATTGTCATCGGTCCTTGATACGTGTGCAAAGTTTTAAAGAAATTGAATCGCTGGAAGTTCGTAAAAATTAGGCTCAAAGATTCCGTTACATAGATAGATAGATAGATAGATAGATAGATAGTTACAACCCAAGCTAATAAAAGCGTGTTAAAAAAGAGGAAAAATATAAAGCTGTAAGAAAAATACGTCATTTTGACATTCTTACTTTGTTCTTCTTAGAGTGTAGTTTTTTTTTATTTAAAAGAAAATAATTAGAGAATGACAAAAAATATATAATCCGAAACAATCCGAATAATTTCCACAAGCCAAAATAATGAGTATTTTTTGACATATTTAAAAATCTATAGCGGCTTTCCCCACCGATAAAAAGGAATACATTAATTAACATTTTTTCTTCTTATCATCCAATCTTTACAACTGAATAAGTCTATAGACTGATGAGGCTCGAGTAAATCTCCATTTAGCTTCCCTACTATTATAATCTTCGAATCTAAAGTCAATACCTCTACCTTACAGAAAATGGTGTTACATGATGAAATCAATGCTTATAGACAATCGCAAAGGCGCCCACAGACGATCAATATTATTGCGCAAAACATTGTACAATAATATTGCTAGTCAACCCCAAACAATATATCTTCGCAAGACTATATTTAATATATTACTCAATAACTAGTTTTGTTTTGTAACTACTGGCTAAAACATTAATTTAGCTGCTTTTGCCATTGTTCTGGCAACGTGTTTGAAAAAGAAGAAAAAGCTTTTCTTTTTTCTTTTTTTTTGCCTTTAAACCCATATTTGTTTTTTTGTCTCTTGTATTTGAAAACTGATATAATAGCGCAATATTATCCACATACGACACATGTTTTTGATTGACACCATATATTGAACAACTTTACAATATAAACCAAAAACTGTCAATATTATTGTGAAATATGAATTATTGTGCAATATTGTTGGACTTTTGGTCCTCACTGTATGAGTTTTATTTAGGCACAAAGGTTTATTTTTACCCAATAAAAAAGTATGTGCATTGCTGAGCGCGGGATTGTTGACGGAGTTGAAGTGAAGTAGGAGTAGATTTTTATCACGTAACTCTAGAGTTTGCGGTGTGCGAATCTGTAAATTGAACGCTTTTGTACCATAAGGCAAAATGGCTTTGGTTGTCAATATCAACATACCCTTTATTTAAATTTGAGTTTCTTTATAAAGTATTACTTTTATTGTAATTTTATATTTTTATAATTTTTGCACATAAAACTCTGTTGTTACATAAGTGCAGAAAACGGACAAAATATAATTAATTACATTAAATTCAATAACAAAAAACACAAGACCGCGCATCGGTCGACGTTATTTATTCTAAAATAATAAACTGAAGACCTCGAAGCGGTCGAGGATTTTTTTATTATTGTCCATAAAACTATTTGCCAAGCCAATCTTGCAAAATTATTGCGGTAGCTTAATCAATATAAAGTTGTAGGTCAAGTGGTATCGGCTAGATTATTTCCTGAAAAAATTATGTTAAAGCCAACAGCACAAAATTTTAGTGATAACAAAGTTTGCATTTTACCTCAATTTTGACAACCAGTTTGGATGCAGAAATTTATTCATATAATATATCACAAGACCTATAAATATAATTGATTAAACTACCCAACAATATTTGGAGTAAGATTTTTCTTGGATAATAGTTGAATGTACAATAATTTAATAAAAACACGAGACCGCGCAGCCGTCGAGGGTTTTTTATTAAAAACTCAAAACCGCGAAGCGGTCCGAGTGTTTTTTAAAATTATTGTCCACTAAACTATTTACCAAGCCAATCTTACAAAAATATTTGGGTAGTTTAATCGATTTAAATTTGTAGGCAAGTGGTATACGACTAGATTATTTCCTGAAAAACTTACATTAAAGCCAACAACACAGAATTTTTCTGATAATAAAGTTTGATTTTTTTATTTTGATAACAAGTTTGGATGCAGAAATTTATTCGCGAATAAACAGCACATGTTGGTTTATTCACCTATCTAAACAAAATTTATCAAAAAAAGCTGGTTTCTAATTGGTCTATTTTCTAATGAGGAAAATAATCGCTGTTAAATAGTACAATAAAGTAACATACCTACGGATAGGAGAAACCATGGCATGCAAAATTTTCGTACCGCTTTTGCGGCAGGCTCAGCTCTGCCTGGCGGCAGGCTTGTCATTTTTCCAGTTTACACTTTAAATGCGTCGGTCGAAGCCTCGCCTCGTGTAACATCAGCGGTGAGGAGACACATAAGCTTACTGAAATGACTAACTGGCGGTATTTCAACGAGAAACGAATAAAATTATATTGGGAGTTTTCGCATGACCTGTCCTTAAATCGGCTATTCCATGATAACTCTTATAATTTCCTTACTCTATGATAGTACATGTGATTTAATTACTTATCTAAACAATTTTTTTTTTAAATGATGGTGTCTGATTGGCCTTTTTATAATAAGGGAAATAATCACGTTAAATGATATTTGCGTAGAATAATAATTTGCAATAAAAAAATATATTAAAAATATTACTGTATAGTACATATAAACCAAAACCTCACGTATAAACTGTTTACGTAAATGAAAACAAAAGGTCTGGGTGTAATTAAAACCAGTGGTATCGGAAAAAATTCTTGTTTACCATTATGAAGTCGCCAGTAATAGTAACTTAAAAAACAATAAAAACGTTAAATTTATGGGGAATTGTAATAAGTATAAATAGAAACATGCCGGTTCATTACTGCTAATATTCGATTTTGACGTAAAAAATTATATGGGTGATTTGAAACATACTTGCTTCATTACTTCCATCATTTTTTTAAATGACGATTGTTACCTCAAATTGGATTATAATTATTCATGCCTTAAAATACACCAAAAAATTATTTACATAAAATTTGATTGTTAGGTTATGCAAAATATTACTGAGTATAAGTGTATTTTAACACAAAAGCAAAGCAGTATATTTTCGAAAAAACACGTTATGCCAGTTTGATGTTTTCAATTAACTTTTAGTGTGTGGAACCTTAGCAGATAGGTATTAAACATAGGGCGCCTGCGTTAACACTTTTATCATGGTTTTTTACTTCTACCATCCTATTTACTTTCGAGAGAGCAAAAAAGGCACCAGCAGATGTTCGGTAATGAATTATGTATACAATAGTGCTAAAAAATAGAATAGAGGCAACGTAGTAAAATAAGGCGTAATCCGCAGTTTGATATGTTTATTACTTTAGGCATTTTCAAATATTGGTGATAGGTTGGGGTGGATCCCATCAGCTGTTTTTAAGATTCATTTGGATATTAGTTTCTTTGTGAACAAGTATGTTTTATTTGGCCTTCGTGTCAAAACAAAGCAAAACTTCATATATATACAATATATACATATTCAATAAAAATCAAATAATTTTTTTTAATACTTTTTCGCTTGTAATAAAAACGATATCTATCTTGACATTTCTGTTTAACCCGACTAACCCTGGCTTTCACCTGGATCAGCAGAATTTAACCCAAGTAAAAGCTGATTCTACTTAGGGGTGTTCACCTGTGACGCACGAGTCGGCACCCATCAGCTGATGGTGGGGTTTTTCAAGGACACGGTTAAAATCATATTCATCTCTCTCTCTCTCTCTATTTTTTTCGTGGTTTTGGTCTCTTCAGGTCCAATCCACCACTCTCCCCCTTCCGGACTATGCTTTCCAGGGCTTCGTCGGCGGAAAATCTGGATAATCGAGCTTGTACCTCCCAGAAATTCCAAAAAGAAAACAAATAATTCAACAATCGATGCAATGCATAAATTGTCGGCTGTCAAACCAAGATCTGCTACTGGTGTTACGTATAACCTTCACTTTCACTTCTGACAGTTCCCATGGCACGTCCATCTATTTCCCGCCATTTGAGAAATACCTCGTGTTCACCACCAAACAGGATACCATCAGCTTATAGGAATCTTCGCTCACAGCGCTTAACTTCAGAAGAAAGATGCCGGCAGTTTAGCGTGAATCTTTCCTTGATCCCCGAAGGTAAAAAACGTTCATACGACACCTCCAGGAAGAACTTTGTAGTCCTCTACGCACGTCCGCACTGTCCGGAGGTCAAACAAAGAGTTTAAAAATCATATTCATGCACATTTAAATTGAATTACAACTTTGGGTAGTACCAACCGTTAATTTATGTAAGGAATTAAAAAGTAGTAGCCCCATAGGGGAAAATTAGACCAAGTCCTAATTTGGCGGGTGAAAACGCACGACTTTTAACCCCTTACCCATGACTGGCAGGTATGAATCGTCAGGAGTTAAAGACTTTTACCCAGGGTGAAAACCCCGGGTTAAAACCCCAAGGTGGGAATCGGCTATTAAGGATCCGATCAATTCATAAACATGGGTAGAGATTGGCTGATTCTTTAATAAACAGGTTTTTATGGATTGGGTTAACTCAAGATCAATTTTTAAATATGTCTTTTTATCATTATTATCGATTGTCATTTATTCTAATGCCATGTACAAATAGATATGATAGCAAGACACTTCGCTCTCGCTCTGGTCCTTGGCCTTCTATTCATATACAAATTCTATTTAAATTTAATATTTTTAGAAAAATTTACTATATAATACTATAATACAAATTTTAGGCAATTATTTTGGTACGTTAAATAATATTTTTACATACGAATTGATATTAATAAAATATTTGCCTAGGTAACATAAAATAAATTTACCCTTATTAGTCATTACAATACACCATTTTGGAAATAAACGATTATTAAACTGTCAAAACGATTTATCATTGACTAATTTTTACGAACCTCTATTTCAAGAAACTCTTATGCATCAGCTATTCTATTTCAAATATAACTTTTGTTTTACCTTTATCTTTATTTAAAACTTTTACACCATATAACAAGCTTTTCGCCTTTAGCAGGAAAAATATTTGCTTTTAAACAAGCGGATGAAAGCTATGTGAAAACATCGCTCTTTCTGCTTTTATCTTAGCATTTCTTTTGCTAAAGGTTACGCATTTGAACTCAAATTTTTACATAACATACCGATGCGTTATTCAACATTTATTCAATTCAGTTTTTATGATTAACACAAAAAAGGGTTGGCCACTGTAAATAGAGGCATCCTTTGGCTTATACAGGGTAGCCGCCGAGATATCCAAGATACTTCGGATATCAATTTTATGACCAATTTAAGTCAAAAATTATTTTATTTACTTTTTTTATTCCTAGCGGTTTTTAAATTATTTGGGTTTGATATAATTAATAATAAAGTCATTGAACCACAGTTTTCAAACGAAATTTAACAGCGAAATGTATCAGATTTTTTTGAAAACGATCTACCTCTACTACTTTCTTTTTAAATCAGACGGACTACGTTCTTTTTACATGACGATGCTCCGGTCCATAATGGAAGAGGCGTCACTAATTTACTAAATGAACCCAAATCGATGAATAGGCCGTGGTGGTCCCATCACTGGCCACCGCGATCTTCGGATCTCAACCTGCTAGATTGTTTCATGTGGAGACAGATAAGTTACCTGTTTAATGGGAAAACCTAATAATAAGGATCAACTTATCCAGAAGATTCGTGCAGCGTGTTATTAAATGAAACATAATATGTTTTGGTAAATGTAGCTTAAGCGTTTTCAAATATATTTAGGAGTTGCAATACTTTTTATTTACCCAATATAGGAATTTTTTTAATCATTATGCTGTAAAACCCTAAAAAATTAATTGTCTTTTTAATTAAATATTAGGAATTTAAAAATAAAAATAGGTTTTTTTTAAGTAAGTGAAAGTAATTAGCGAAAGAAAAACAAACCTTAAAAAGCACGCCGGCGGATAAGTCTGATTTCTATACTTTTAATTTAATTGTAAAAAAACTTTAAATGTTACCACTAAAGTGGGTCAAATTAATCGACCAAAAATTAAACGTAAAAAGGTTTCCTATAGTATGGAAGCCCACGATGTTAAATGGGGATTTATTTAAGCGTCAAAGATACCTATTGGGTTGCGAATTAAATATGTTATATAATATATACATTTTTATTGGTGGGGAAAGTGGCTCTAGATTTTTAAATGTGTCAAAAAATATTGCTAATATTTCGGCATGTAAAAATCGTTCTGACCGTATCGAATTATATATTTTTTTATCTTTTAAATATTTTCTTTAAAATAAAAAAAAAAATATTACTTAGGTCAAAAATTAAATTATTAAAAAACTTTTTGTTTTGAATAGTTTAACTTACTGAAAAATTAATTATTGGTAATTGAGTTTCTACTATTCTTATCTTTTTTATACATCTAACCATTAAAAAGATATCTAAGGTCAAAAATTTAAGAATTTTGAGAAAAATAACTTTTACTTTGTAACTTATTTAAAAAGTATAAGGGAGCTTTTATAGAGCATTTAATTTCCAATAAAAATGATTAATTGTCAATAACTTATTTCTAATTAACTTTCAAAAACTAAATTTAAATTCAAAACAAAACAAAAATTAATTCTTAGACCTTTTACCCTAAATATCTTTTAACGGTAAGATTTTTTTAAAGTATAGAACACAAAGTTGTAAACCATTTAATTTTTAACAAAAAACTATTTTTGAGTTTTGTTGAGTAATTAGCGAATCGTAAAAAATGATTTTTTGTATGTACCTACTATAAAAAAATATGCAAAACGTTAATGAGGCTGCTCTTTCTATTAAAATTAGGAGCTTATCTTAGCAAAATAAATTTTTCAGCGTTAGAAATCAAAATAAAAAATTGTCGATTTTTTGGCCACCTTAATATCTATACTTAGGTTACCATGTGTTTCTTTTGTTTATTATTTATAAAAAAATATATCTGAAAAGCTTAAACTATGGAGTACATCTATTATATCGTTGCATGCCTGATAATACCCTAAAAAAATCACTAGTAATGAATATAATCTTTTTTTTAATTTACGTTCTACTATTATTTTCATTATTATACACCAAAAAACTGGTGCGAGCAATGCAAAGCGGCAACGCTACCTCTAGTAGGTGTATGCTTTAAGGGAATGTGAAATTACAATCTTTTTGTGATATTAAACGCACTTTTACCTTTACGGCGATATTTTCATTTTGTAGATTTATTTTTAAAATAAACAAGATTTTTATAATCCATAAGTTGCATTTTACACAGGTGTCTCTAAAAGATCTGTACAAAATGCTACCATAGACTCCTTGGCCAAAATAAAACGATTTAACCCAATTTACTTTTATCAAAAAGTTTATCAATTGCAAGATACAGGGGTGTCAAAGATTCTATTTTATTTCAGCTATTTTTAAATAGTTTATTTATTACTGATTTTTTTACAACAGTGGACATAAGGTAGTTTTTAAGGTAATAAAGCGAAAGCTACTCATATTTTTGCTCTTAAATATAGAGGGAGCCACCTGCAGTTCGTTGCTTTTTGTTTAAAGTGTCATTATTTTTTTATCCTGCTTTTTTAAAGCCATTAAAAATTAGTACCTAAATATTACTGGGTTGTCAGTAAAATATTTCTAGGAACAGGTTCACATATCATGTGTTAATAAACCCAAACAAACTTTAAACTACAACATCCAATACGTAATTTCTTACAAAAAAAAAAACAAGGTAATAAAGATGTTAATCATTCAGGTACGTGATCAAATTAGTAAACTATAAATCTTGTATCACAAAACGACCATTAAAACACTTTTAACGACTTCAAATTACAATAAACACACAATTGCATTGTGTTTCCATTGTATTCAACGGTCTACTGTATAAAAATAAACTCCATCTTAATAAGAAATAATATGAGAGTAATTTCCTACAAGTTTTCCTATATTTGCATACCTTAGTCACGTTTTGTAGCTCTGAAAAGCAACCTATAAAATGTCATAGAAGAGAAAAGGTGGACGATTTCTAAAACGATCGCAAAATATAAAATAATTTTTTGACTTTTCAAGAGCTTTAAAAATACCATTCCTAAAGTAAGGGGTATTTTTAAAGAGGCAAAAATAGCAAAAGTATTATTTTTTGAAACATATTTATCGTTTTGACCACACTTTTTGCTTGGCTCTCGACTCGTTAACAAGTGCGTTATGAACTACTACAGCTTTTCTGTGTATCGTAAAATGAAATTCTGCCCTTTTTTTAATATCATGCTTGGTTATGTCGATTTAGGGAGGTTAGGAGTGAAATCTCGTAAAGACAAAAAGGGTTTTAATAGAAACTGGTTATACTTGGATTTTTTCTGAGTGCGAGCAGGGCCGTATTAACTGTTTGAGGCGCCCTAGGCTAGAATTCCTGAAGCGCCTATTTTCCACCAAAAAAGAAGGTCCTTTCCTCCGTAGTGCCTCATTTTGAATGCCAGGCGTCTTACCCTCACCACCGGCAATAAAATTTGATGACCAAAAAAAGGTTATTCCTTCCTTTTCGCGCCTATTTTTATTTCAAAGCACCTTATAGCGCCTATTACTCCCCTGTCTGGCGCATATTTTTCATGGCGACGTAGGCTGTAGCCTAGTCCAGCCTAATGGTTAATGCGGCACTGAGTGCGAGTTGAGGGTATTATTATCAGCAAACAACAGGTGGAATCAGCAAATATTGTGGACAGAGGCTCATTGACATAAAGAATAAGAAAATTATATTTAGGTTAGGGGTAGGTTATTCTCATAAAATAGGTGAGGCTTTTTTTCACTTGGCTGGGACCTCCCCTTTCCCCACAGGGAATGTGTGTGAGATTTGGTGAAATTTGCTTTAACCCCCACCCTCTCAAAATCTTACGTGAAATTTATGGGAATGTAAAAGGCACCATTTCTTAAACCGAAATTTGATTTTGTTGTCCAAATAATTTAAAGAGCAAAAAAGGCCCTCAACCCCAACAATGGCACTGCATCACAGAATGGGGAGGACCTGCCCAAATCTCTTTAGCTTTATCCTGTTTCTAGCGGCAGAAAAATTATATGATATTTGCACGGACCCACTTCCCCATTCCCCACACGATGAGATTAGGTGTGATTCAAGTCAACCCTTCTCCCCTGCCCCTAAATGCCTCACCCAATTTATAGACGCCCGCATATTAATAGGAACCCGCTTTATTAATAAGTGGGCGTCCATAAATCAGTGAGGCATTTAAGAGGGTTCAGGATCTACTGAGATCTTGCTTATTGCTCATCGTAGGTTAGGGGGAGGGTTCTGTGCAAATACCACATAATTTTTCCTTGGCTGAAACACAATAAAGTTTGTTTTTGTGCAAAACAATTTAATAGTGAAAGTATTAATTTCATCCAAGTACCAAAATTAGAAATCTCCAGAAAGCAAATAAATAGTAAGTGAAGAATGTACTTAATGCTGGGCATATATGGGTGGCCTTAATTTTGGACTTCGTTTAAAAATTACTAGGCTGGAAATTGGCACTGTGTGTCAAGTGGAATATTTGCCACATAGAATATACAGGGCGATTCAAAAATAAATCGATTACGAAACTTAAGGGGTGATTCTACTTGACAAAATAAGGGTAGAGCTTCATATGATGTTTTTCAAAATGTCATTCGTTTTCGAGTTACAAGCCGTCAAAGTTCAATTTTTATTTTGGTTTTTTCGCCATATTGCATTTATTTTTTAACCAATTCAGTTGATATTTGGCACACAAATTGAGCTTTGTAGATTCTAAAATTTTAAGACAAAAGTACTTTTTTAAAATACCGCCAGAGGGCACTTTACCTTAAACTTAAAATTTATTTACATCATAACTTTTTATTTTGACAGATATCGCAAAGCTGGGGGCGCCATTTTATAGACAATCAAAAACTTAAAAAATAAGGTACTTTTTATTAAAGTCGATAAACCTCACCGTTTAGGCACCAATAGACATCAAAGTTTTCATTAATTTCAATCAAATTACCTACATACATACAGGGTATCCAGTAACTTAACCGACAAACTTTACGAGGCGATTCTACAACAGAAAATAAGAAAAAACTTCATATAAACATGTGTCCTAAACGTCTTAATTTTTGAACTACGGTGTGTTAAATATTAAAAAAAACTTTGTAACTCGAAATCGAATGACATTTTTAAAAGAATTTATATGAAGCTCTACCCTTATTTTGTCAAGTAAAATCACCCCCTTAAGTTTCGTGATCGATTTTTGACTCACCCTGTATTGTCGAACAAAAAAACAAAAATTTAGATTTTGGCACTTAACCCTTAAATTTCTTCTTCGTGAAAAGTGGACCCTTTGTGTCGAGCCAAGTTTCCTTTATCATAAAGTAGCGTAGTTTTTAAAACGTTTCTAGTTTAATCTAAAACAAAAAATTATTCAAAAATGGAAGATAATATTATTTTTATATGATTTTACTCACTCCCTAAGACTACAGGTGAGTACATATTTTTTTATTTTTTTATCTTTGGATAAACCACGAAGGCTTAAAGCCTAAATACTAACGTACCGTGTGTGTCTTAAGCGAGGTAAGAGGGAGTTTGTTGACACGGGACTTAAATACTTGAAGATTTGGGGGAAGGAAAGACCTCCGCGGGCAGCAGGTTCCACAATCTAGAAACTCTAGGGATAAAAGAACGAACAAAGTGAGAAGTTTGAGCCGGAGCCTGTCCAGTTGGACCGTATAGGGATGCATATGCGCGAAACCACGAGTTTCTCTGTTGGGAACCGTGAGTGAAGGAACTATACTGGACAATTCTTCAGAGCAGAAGCCATGGAAGTACCTATAAAAAGCAATAAATCCCTCACAGCCCGACGATGGGCAAGAGAGGGAAGCCTTTCTGTAAGTGAAGGATCATTAATGAAACGAATAGCTCTTCTCTGAATAGAATCAAGAATGCTTAGGGTTGTGGAGGACGCCATGCCCCAGATATGGGAACAATATTCCAAGGGAGGTCGGATTTGGGACACATAGAAAGTGTATAAATTAGAAGCGGAAAAATACTTTTTGGCTCGAAAGAGAAATCGTTTTTGAAGCTGCCGTGGCTATAGATACAATGTGTTTATGCCAGTTAAGGTTACTTTCAAATGTGACGCCCACAAGATTGAAGGTGTCTTTGCTCTGTAATTAAATTATTTAAATGTAAAACTCGTATTTACAATTGCTAAGAGGATCTATATGGTCTAATTACATATTCAAATGGACTTGTTTATTACAAAATTAAATAAAAATATTATTTTATTCATTAAGAAAGCGTTACTACAAATAAGGTTTGTCTAGACTTTTAATTATTGTGCATATTTATTTCAACGGACGTATCTACGTCCGGTTTATGCAACTAACATTTTTGATTCATTGAGAGAGTTTTAAAATATTTTCTAATTTTCTTTTGTATTTTTTAAATAAAATACCAGTTTTTAAAATATTTCGTACAATATAAAATTATTTTTTGGATAAAAATTTTGTATTTGTCTTAAATGCTAAAAACTATAATGAAAATTGCCTTATCATATACAGGGAAGTTCAAAATTGCAAAAATATTATTTTAAAAAATGAAAAAAAAATTAAAAAATACTTACTTAATGAAAAAATCTAAAAATGTAATTAAAAAAATCGATACATTTTTTTCTTATTGCTTATGATTATTTGAAAAAATTAAGTATAAAAATAAATATTTTTTTATAAATAATTTATTTTACTTTTTATATGCAAGCAATAATAAGTTAAGTAAAAATTTATGTAAGTAGTAACCTAAAGGGAACGATTTATTTACCAAAAAGTTAAGATTTTTATTACCATATTATTACGCTTTTTAATCAGGCACTTTTATAAATATGTTTTTATAATTCTTTTATATATTTTTTTAATATTTTTGCGAATTTAAGTCACCTCATATATCCTACAACAATTTTTATTATAACTTTTAGCATTTGGACAAAGCAAAAATTTTTATGAAGAATAACGTTTTCCCAAATTAATAAAAATAAAAATAATGACAGGTATAGTTAAGTACACCTGTGGACACCCTGTATATATTTATAGGGATGGTCAGATATGTCAAAATTTTTGACGAGCAAAAATAAGAAAAAAGTCTCTCTGTAAAACCGCTAATTACTCCCAATAATTTCTTTTGTGCTTTTTATGGTACTCCCCCAACACGTAGGCAATTGATTAGTTTGCTCATAGGTTAATCCGGGACAGACAGCAAAAAGAAATGATGCGTAAATAAATTTTGCTGATGTGAAAATAATGATTAAAAAAATGTCCAAACGGCCAATGACAAAAATGTGGTTTTATTAAATCCGTAATTACAAGTAAATTTATTTATAAATATTTGTTACATTAAGCAATTAGTTCTTATCATCGAGAAAAACACATTTTTATGTGTAAATTAAAACACCTTTTTCAATGTTAGTTAAATTAAATAATTATTTGTTGCATTTCAAGCCTTTTATCAAATTACAAAAAAATAGTAATTTATGTAACAAGTGATACTTTTTTTACGAATGGGAAGTTTGACAGCACGAGCCGTTGGGCGAGTGCGGCAATCCCATAAGTAAAAAAGACACTTTATGCATGTGTTACATACTATATTTTTTCACGAACATATAAAAATTTCCCAAAATACTATTTTATACATGTCTTATTTATCTTAACCTATTAATTTTAATTTTTGTAGCACAGCCATTATATTGCCACAAAAAATCATAGCCTCCCTCTCTTTTAAGAGACAATTATCCTCTTTATAACTATGCATTTATTATTTAATTTTAGAAAATTGTATGTACTTTCTTTTTGTAGAAATAACACTAAAACAGTATAAATTCCTCTTTTTCAGTCATCCGAATTCATTATTACTATTGATTTTCAATAAATTTTTATTAAATTTATTTGCAAACTGTCAAATTTTAAAACTAGTGACACATGAACTAAAAGAAATAATGACGAAATCAAAGGTAACTTGACAGTTTGGTTCAGTTGATGTCGCGTTTACTGTTACATTGCATAAATTGATATTTAAGTTTATTGTAGTAGGCATTGAAAACAAAACACTAATTCAAAGTGACAAAAAAAAGCTTCGAAGTGTTAAAAAAAGTGTCTTTTTTAACACACACATTCTTGGAAAACATTCTATTAAAATATGACATCTTTATAAAAATAAATTTATTTATTTATTGCATTCCTAAATTTTATAAAAAATCCTATTTTGTTCTTATTGTACAGACCTGATATCTCAATAACTACACACAGAAAAATGTTTTGTTTTAAGCAAATACAAGGTTTTAAAAATATGCATTCTTTTTGAATAATTGTGCTTTTAAACCAAGATTTATTTCTTACTTTAAAATAATAGTGGTTCTTAAACTGGGAGAAAAAATACTTTAATTTATGTCTTTAATGTAAAAGAAATTCTTTAAATTAAAATATCTTTAGTATTATTTAAAGAATATCAGAATCAAGAAATAAGAACCTAAAGATTTATGATTTAAGCTCTTTAATATCTTAAATATAAGTTTTAAGATTTTAAACAAAAGAAATATTAAATGTTTCTATTAAAATATTAATGAATTTTCTTTAAAATAATAGGTTCTTATTTTAGGAACCTATACCAAAATCTTTAACCTTTATGTCAAAGAACCTATTTCTTTAATATAAGTATTCACTGAATTATGCTTTTTAGTACGGTATCAACGGTACGATTATATCCTACCGTCGAACAACGAAAGTTTTTTTATAAGATACACTTGTTATTCGTATTATTCAACTTGGACCCGGGACAGCCAGTTTGATAAGTCCTATGAGGTTCGGCAAAACGCATCATCGATGGAGAAGAGAGGTCTCGGTGAATGACATGATAAGCAGGTATTCCTCTCTTAACTATCAAAAGAGAACTAGTTGTTTATTTAATATAATTATCTTAATTGAATTAAATTTTATTTCAGTCTGTGGTATTTACTATCTTGTCTTAAAGAAAGAATCTCTCAGTGGGAAAGCGCTCTGATGTTTTTAACGGAATACATCGTTCTTTAATGTAGACCCATTGCGGTCACTAAATAAAAAAAGGTTATTTTTATTATAAAAGCGCCTTCTTTTGAATTTAGTAATAAAGCTGAAAACATATTTTTTCTGTTTGAGATCCTATTTCTTTACACACATATGAAAGTCACAATTCTCTCAAATTAAATCTAAGGCTTTTGTTTTAAGATATCTTTTTTTTCAGTGTAGTCGGATTAAGGGCTTATTGAGACTTTTAATCAGCATGCCATAAACTCTTTTTGCAATTTTGACAGATTTTTTTTAATAAGATTTGTACAGGGTCTTCAAAACAAGCATAATAAATAAAAATATCAAAAATTGTTTATAAAGGACAAATTACTGGTGATCTGGTGATTATACCAATAGTTTGTTTTTCCACTCAGTCACTCGTCACAAGTAATTGATCCATGGTTATAAATATGTAATTACCATTATTATTGAATAGTAATTTGTAGTTTAAGCAATTAAACCTAATTATTAGAGAAATGTATAATATAACATTTATTTTTCAAGAATGAGTAATTGCTGGATAAACGATCTAAAAATAAAAAACGCGTGTCGTACGTATGAAAAGCTGCCGGAAAACTTATATGAAAGAAAATATTTATCGCATTTGAGGTGAAGTAAATCAGGTTACCTTAAGCTTCTTAAGTTTTTGCTAAGCCTATTAAAATAATGGTTAATTTACCCAATACTAATTTAAAAATAATGAAATTTAAAAATGAATTTTAAGATAACATAAGTCATGTTCAGCAGGCTTACTATTATTAGTAGTATTTTTCTTATTTATTACTGATTACTACCGAAGACTATTAAATTGTCCTAGCTGTCTTACGTAAGAACGGGTTTACTAACACGGAACCACGGAACCTATTTTTTTTTATCTTCAAAATCTTGTATGAACCCAAAAACTAGGTGCTACTTTTGTAAAGAAAATTTAGGTTTTAAAAGAAAATTCCCTTATGGTATTTTTTCGGGACTGTTTTTGCGAAATTTGTGATTTAAAGCTAACATTTGATCAAATTCAGGAAAAAAATACAGATAGAAGATTCGCTTTCAAAGCTTATATTTTCTTTTGGAGAGGGGGCTAACCAAACAATATCCTTTTATTTAAATTTCACAATATTTTTTTACCAGTGATTTTCTTATGTCCAGTTTTTACATAAAATAATTTTAAAATTCCAACTGTCCCTGAATTAGTTCAGATAAAGGTTGTCGAGGTACCGAAAAAGGACTTATTTTAGTGAACAAGTGTTACAGTCTAGATTCTTTATGAAAATATAATCGAATAAACTGGAAAGTTTCGGACGTCCTATTAAACTTTAAAGGGAAGGGATTTCGGGTGGTAGTTATTTAAAATAACGTTCGTGGTATAGATGGGCCCATATTTATTTCATTTTGAAAGCGATGCCGCCAAGTACACAAAAAATGATGAAGTAAACAAACCTTTTCGAATGCGCATAGCCTCGGACAGGGCCTGATTACATATTTTTATATAAATAATAAAAAATACATTGCTAAAACACGTATCACCTACTTACAAAACATTCTCTTATTTCGCCTCTGCCTACTATAAAACCGGTGGCACGTGGCGTGGTACTAGAAACTCGTCGGGTTAAATATTTTTTGCTGCAATAAATTCACAAAAAGGGTTTCTTTACTTTATCATATTTTGTGTACTTGGCGGCATCGCTTTCAGAAAGAATTAAATTTGGACCCATATTTAGCACTACCGCGTTGTCTAAAAGATGGTGTAAAATGCAAACACAGCATGTTTCATATTTTTTACCAAATATCAAACTAGAGGGTTATTTTTCTAATTCTTCTGTCTTACAGCTGCTAGCAAGCTTGTCTAACAGCTGACGTCATTATAATGTGAATCGAAAAAATAAAAGCGCTTACCGCCAATGACAAATGACATAAATAATAATAATAAAAATATAACCTAAAAATGGCAAATGGCTCCAGTTTTAAAACAAAAATTCGCAATATCTATGATGGCAGATAAATTAATCCTTCACATGGTTTCCCACACATACTAGTCAATTTTGTTTGACTTTTAACCTTAAATTTGGCTATATTTCCCCCTCCTTGTGTTTTCATCCTCTTAGACAATGGTTAGACATCTTCCAACGCCGCTAACAACCGCTGTGACTGACGTCATTGATTTGTAAAAAAATTAAAGTGCTTACAGCTGCTGTAAGCAGCTAACAAGAAAATATCCCTTAGGTGACAATTAAATTTCAGTATGGAACATTTGTTATGCAGGAATTTTGCGCAAAAATGTAAGTATAACCAATAATTTTAAAACAGTATGAAAGCTGAAGGGGTTGACTGTAGTAAATAAAAGGTAACGTGCAAGACAAAAAATTTAATATAACATTAAATTAAAACATAAAATTTTATTAACCGTTAAAAACCCCTTTTAAAACGTGTTTATTTTATTTTATTTATTTTATGCCTTTTCTTTTTATCTATTTTTAAAGCTTTACTTTAAATCGAGTCGACATGTCTTTAACCACATACACACAACACTCATTTTACAGGTGCCTGTTTGGTTTTACCTAAACCGAAAATTTTGTAATTACATTTGTATGTATTAATTATTTAAAACTTAACAAGAGAGTTTATCATATAAATCTCCTCAAAAAGTTACCTTATATTTTTTCAGTATAATGTACAGGAAAGCCAATAATTAACTCCCTTAAAATTTAAATGGGATTTCCTATTTTCCGCTCGGCGAAACACCACCCGGTATACAGGGTGTAACTAAATAAGTGTAAAACATTTAAGTAGGTGATTCCTCATTGAAAAATATGAAAAAAGTTCCTATAAACATGGGTCCGAAAATGCATACTTTCCAAGATACAGGGTGTCCAACATTTAGGTTCAACATTCACCTTCTTTTTTCTTCCAGTTGACCTTCACTTTTTAATGTCATTAGATAGTCCTTAAAAAGTTAAGATTGGAAAGTAAAATTAATTTTGCTCTATCTTTAACTGTTTTTGCTCAGTAAATCGTCAAAATTCAAAAATTCCGTCCCAAGAAACATGCAATAAAGTGGTTATTATTTTTTTCTCAAAAACGAAGCAAGATACAAAAAATTTCAGAAAATAAAAAGTTATATTTTCAGTTGCTTATTCTATAAAAAAAATAAAAAAGTTACAAAAAGTCAGTGGCGTACATTTTTTTACAATTATTTTCGATAAGATGTCCCGTGAGACGCCACTGGACTTAATAATTTTAATTTAATTATGCCTAACTTTGGCCCTTATTACTAGAAATAACACTTATACATATATTCAACACTTATTCAAGTTAATTACAAAAAACCTATTTTATTTAAAAAGTTTAACACCCTGTATCTTGGAAAGTATGCATTTTCGGACCCATGTTTATAGGAACTTTTTTTTCATATTTTTCAATGAGGAATCACCTCCTTAAATGTTTTACACTTATTTAGTTACACCCTGTATAGGTGTCTGTTTCTAGCCGAGACCAAAAAGAAAAATAATGTGATTTTGGTAAAGATTATTAGCCAAATTGGATTGTACAATGGGTTTAGTAAGTGATAAATAATTACTCAGTTTTTTGCATTTTAAAAATCTATTTATAATTGCATCACAGTTGTAATCGTTGATAATGATATACATTATAACTAATTAATTAGCAAAAAAATTCTATATATTTTAAAAGTTTTCTATTTAAGTTTACAACGTATTATTACATAATATAAAAAGTGGGTAAATTGTCCAATTTTAAACTTAATATCTTAATTAAAAATAGTTGTAAGTAAGTAATATTATTTGGTTTTCTTACAAACCATTTTGTCCCTATGGTATAGACTGAAGTAAGGCACCTAAGAATAAAAATATGGTGTTCTATTTAAGGGCAAGATATGGTTCAGAAACAAATATTTTTGGGATTTTTTAAACTAAATTTTCCACACAGAAGACAATTCAAGAAAATTGTGTAAAAATTGAGACAAATCAGAGCTACATTAACAAAAATACAGTGATTTGGGTAATTGCCTTTTTCATGACTCTTATCAATATTCGTTATAAACGTTATAGTGCTTGAAACGCGCGTTTCCCACAACTCACGTGTTCAAGGTCGGTAACCACCACAAAACTCCTGCATTGATTCTATTCTATTTTATTCTATCTTTTCTGCACAACGGCAGGATGGCGTTGACTGGTTACTCTGGGTCATATTAAGGTCTCCGACTAGGTAGTAAAAATAATATTTAAAAAATGCATATCCAGGTGCCGCACAACTGCAAATAAAATATCTAGATATAACCGGTTACTTTTAGCCTCCTTCCCCCTTCACGAGCATGTGCTCCTAGTCATAGCTACATGTGATGAGGGAAACAATTTTTAGGAATTACTCTGTACTTCGGAATACACTTCCATGACACTACTAGATGACAATGTGAATCTTTTTACGATCCTCAAGAGTAAAAACGCCCGTACAGCTTCTTCAGCTGTCAAAAACCGAAAAAGCTATGTAGCTTTCTACGAAACGTTCGCAATACTTGAAGGTCGAAAAAGGCTGCATTGATTCTTTTAAAATTTTTACCACTTTTTTCATATTTCTTTCACTTAAAAGTGCTCCCATAAAGTATTAAAAATTAAACCCTCCTAGTGTAAATTGGGAAACACAAGTTTTTAATTAATGAACTTATTTTTTTTTATTTTACCTTATTCACTGCCCAAGCAGCAAGCTGGCGTCTTATTGACGTCTCTTTTTAGTCATTTTTGGTCACATTTGGTCAGCAAAGACGTCATAGGATGACGAAAAATGACGTTAAATTGACCTCCTTAAGTCACAGACAAAAGACGTTCCATTAATGACGTCTTTAAGATGACGAAAAATTGACGCATATACTTTTTTTAAACTAAAATGATATTCTATTTAAAAATTGAAAAAGGAAAAACTCCTTACTGCTTGCAATTTTCTTGCACTGCAGGCAAGGTCGCATCTCTCGGGACACTGTCCAATCTGGAGATGCAAATTTTTACACTAGCCGAAGAATATTTCCTTTAAAGCTAATTGAGATCACCAACCGCAGACCGATCTTGATCTATTTTGGTCTCATCGGTACGGTGTAGGCGATAAAAAGCGAAGATGTTGAATAAACGTGGTAGTTTATTGTCCATTACGCCATCTGTCGGTAGAGTTTTTTCCTATTTCAATTTTGTAAAATTATTATTGTTATTTTTCTGTCATATGATATTTCAGTTGGATTTTGACACAAATCATATAATGTCACAAATTTTTTCTGGCGGGTTTTCTAGACATGACGTCATTAGATTTTTATGAGCGAGTATGACGAAAAAATGACGCCGAAAAGACGTCACTTTCACGACGTCAAAAACACGTCATTAAAATGACGTTAAAATGACGTTATAATTATGGCCTGATAACGTCCTATGACCAAAAATGACTTAAAAATGACGTCATAGTGACGTCAGCTTGCTGCTTAGGTGCCGAAATATGATGGCTACTGCAATTCAAGTTTTTTCGAGACTTTTCTTATAAAAATTTGACACAATATTTTTCCAATATTTTATTTTAGGTTTAATAAATAAATTTTGACTGCGTCGTCAAAAAACAATCATAAAAATGTACCCTTTTTAGAATAAATTAACCATAATCCCCCCCAAGCCCCACACTTAAATCAAAATTTCTTGTTTACCAGAATGTGGCTTTTATATTAAAAATACAAAGAAAAAAAGTAAAGATTAACCATAGGGTATTCGTGTTAAAATTGACGTCACAATCATGTTTAATTACTGTACGACGTCAACTATAAGCAGTGTCAAGCACGAACCCACGTTGACAATGAATACTCACGATCTTTAGCCAATTAAAATTTGAGTGTTGGTATTTAAATAGTTATTTATGTAACAAGTACATAACGTGGTACTTCTTTTACGAATGGGAACAGCACGAGCCGTTAGCCGAGTGCGGCAATCCCATTAGTAAAAAAGACACTTTATGCATGTGTTACATACTATATTTTTTCCACGACCGTAATTTTTTTACAAACTACCATTTTATGCTTTTTTATTTATCTAAACTTATTAATTTTATTTTAGCAGCACAGCCATTACATTGCAACAAAAGTTATAGCCTCCTTATTCTTTAAGTGACAATTATCCTCTTTATAACTAAGCATTTTATTATTTAATTTGGGAAAATTATATGTGCTTACATTTTGTAGAAATAATACTAAAACAATATAAAATTCTTTTTAATTTCTATTGCTCTAGCTATCTAAATTCATTATTACTATTTGTTTTTAATAATATCTATTAAATTTATTTGCAAACTGTTTAATTTTAAAACTAGTGACATATGAACTAAAAAAATAATGACGAAATCAAATGTAACCTGACCGTTTAGTTCAGTTGATGTCGCGTTTACTGTTACATTGCATAAATTGATATTTAAGTAAGTTTATTGTAGTAAGCATTGAAACAAAACACTAATTCAAAGTGTGATAAAAAGCTATAAAGTGTTAAAAAAGTAGTACACTAGAATGAATTACTTTATCTTCATGTTAGCAATTTAAAAAAATGGCATTTTTTTTTAACGGTCGTGGAAAAAAATTTTTTAGTCTTTAGAAAACAAAATTTTGAAAACCTAAATAAAATTAAATTAAAGAAAAAACAATTTTTTACATATTGTTACCGACATTAAAAATAAGTGTTTTTAGTTTATAGAATTGTATAAAGTTAGGACCTTTTAATTTAGTCTGATAATTTATTTAAATAATTTACCTTAGATTTTCCAAGTTCTTTCATTAGTTTCGAAGGTTTCCGAAAACGCCCGAATTATCCATTGAGAACTTTTATGCCATCCTGTACTATGGAATTTTCGCGATATTTCTCCAAAATTCTAGATCATTCTTCACTCTTCCACCACACTATAAAAGGAGTCGGAAACCTCTGATTTGAGAAGTATAGATTCGACTTTTGTATTGTGAACTTCAAGACATTGACAAGTAAACATTTTGTCGTTGTTGTAGCCACAGTTACGTTTCATTACCTATTAATAAAGGTATAAAAACCAATGTACGTGTTTTTATACGAGGTGTTACGTTCTATTGTTATTCTAAATAAAAAATCTTTAGTTAAAACATATTTCATACCCCTTAAGTTAGTTTGCAATGGACTAAATTTAAACAAATTTTAGTAAATTAAAATAATATAGGTATTTTTTAGCATACCTTTAAAACAACGCTTTGAGGCCAATTTACGGCCGATGAATGGGCCAAATAAAAAAAAAATAAGATAAAAACAAAAATGTTTTTAATTTCTTAGAGCTCTCTGATTTTAAAAATTCTCATATTAGAACTTTCTCAAGAAATAAGAGACATTTTTCACCCATTATTTTGCAATTCCGTTGTGGTTAACGTTATTCTGAGACTGCGCAGTAACGCAAACATGATTCGTTATCGTTATTGTTAAACTGCGTGGTTGCTGGATTGTAGAAATTTTATTATCAATTATTTAAAAGGTTAAAATTTTAATGCCGTAATAATTAATATATCATTTATACATAGGCTCTAACTAGTGAAAAATCTATAGCAGTAATAAAAATCAAATAGTGTTAAGAAATTAAAACGGACTTGCACTTTTACGGATATTCTAAATCAGTAATTAATTTAGATGTTACAATCTGGCACACTTGCTTTCTATTCTACTACCAAACCTAACCTTACTTTTTGTGTTTTGCTTATACTGTATTGTTTGCATCTACTTTAAAAAACGAAATCAACAGAAGTGTTTGCATATATTTAAATATCAATTTATATCTTATGAAGAATAAAAGTAAATACTGATTTTTCGTTAACTTTAAAATCGGTAAACCATAGGGAAAAATAAGGTTATGTGACAAAAGCGCAGACGCAAAATTAATTTCTTAAAAGAGGTTGCAAAATCTCTGTCTAAAACTGCTGCCGGTATCGTTATGTTAAATAACGATAACCATAAGGAGGCCAAAAACGTCTGTTATTTTAAGAGGTGCAAAATGTCTCTAATGTCGTGCTGCAAGTTACTTCCAAAGATTAAACAATTGTTAAAACACCCGCTTTACGGTAGTACAGGGTGGCGCATTTACGTTGACCTTGCAGGGTATAGCAAAAACTAAAAGAGATATAGCCGATTCCCACCTAAGAGGTTTTAACGCAGGGTTTTCACCCGGGGTAAAAGTCTTTGACTCCTGACAATTCACACCTGCGAATTATGGGTAAGGGGTTAAAACTCGTGCGTTTCCATCCGCCAAATTAGGACTGGTTCTAATTTTCCCTCCAAAATTAAGTATGGCAGCTTCATCTTAAAAAACAAGTATGTACAGGTTGACGCCGTTTTGTTAACCTTGCAGGGTACAGCGAAAACTAAAAGAAATAGAACCAATCTAATTGCGCAACCTCGAATTCAATTTTTAAAACAAATTCAAGAGTGAAAGGACATTAAAGGCTAACTTAATTCGTTTTGGAGATACAGAGTGTTTTTCAAAATTTGTCAGTTTGGTAAGGCAACTGTAATTTACTTGATATTAGAGATAGAACAAAAATGTAAATAAAAAAGTTTAAGGGATTTTAACGTGGAGAATTCAGTGGCGTACCTACTTTGTTTCCATTGACTTTTTTTAAATTTATAACACAAAGTTGGGTTTTTTAAATAAAACACCCTTTATATTTTATGACCAATAGAAAGGTCGCCTTAAAAGTAGTCAAAAAATAACACATTTAATATACTTAATTTGTCATAGTTCGGAAATACAGCCATCGTCAGGAGTTCGATAATAAAATGGCATTTTTAAGTAAAACACCCTGTACATTTTATCACCAATAAAAAGATATTTCAAGGACCTTTAAGAATTTATCAGATTTAAATTTATTTTCTTTAACTTATATGGTCATATTTTCAAAACTATAAAAGATGAATATATATCAAACGTGGTATTTTGTTAAAGCTCTTTGAAATATATATGCAATGGTTATATATTTTTTTTTATCTTTGGACAATCCACGAAGACTGAAAGCCTAAATACTAACGTACCGTGGGTGTCTTAAGCAGGGTAAGAGGAAGTTTGTTAACACGGGACTTAAAAACTTGAAGATTTGGGAGGAAGGAAAGACCTCCGCTGGCAGTAGAGTTCCACAGTCTAGAAACTCTAGGGATAAAAGAACGAACGAAATGGGAAGTTCGAGGCCTGTCCAATTGGACCGTATAGGGATGCATACGTGCGGCACCACGAGTTTCTCCGTTGGGAGCTGCAAGAGGAGGGACTATACTGGATAATTCGTCGGAGCAGAAGCCGTAAAAGTATCTATAGAAGAGCGATAGATCTCCCACAGCTCGACGATGGGCAAGAGAAGGAAGTCTTTGAGTAAGTAAAGGATCATTAATAAGACGAAATAGCCCCTTCTTTGAATGGCATCAAGAATGCTGAGGGTTGTAGGGGATGCCATTTCCCAGACATCAGAACATATATTATATACAAGGTGTTTCTCTAAAAAATCCTGATGATGATAATATTACCAAAACTATTAAAAATAGATATATCAAATGTGGTATTTTTATATCTTTTAAAGATACGTTTCAACCGATAATAAAATATACAGGGTGTTTAATTTAAAAAACAAAACAACTTTAACTTTATCTTTAACCAATTAAAAAAATATAGGTTCGCCACTGAATTCTACGTAAAAATCCCATAGGCTTTTTAATTACGTTTTTTTCTATCTCCTACATTAAGCGAGTTACAAGTGTCTGGCAAAATTGCCAAAATTTAAAAAACACTCTGTATCTCAAAAACCAATTAAGTTGGCCATAATTTATTTTCACTATTAAATTTGTATCGAAAATTAAAAGATTGCGCAATCAGATTTGTTCTATCTCTTTTAGTTTTCACTACCCTGCAAGGTCAAGGATAAGGCGCCACCCTGTATATAATTGTCTTTTAAGATGAAGACCTTAATTTGTCCATACCTAATATTGAAAAATATCTCGTTTTTTATACAAATTTTAATAAAAAATCCTTTTTAAAAAGTTTTGTATTAAAAGACCCAATATTATATCGGAGATTTTTTTACTTACTATTATTTACTAACATCTTTTCACCATTAGTTAGATGGTAATTTTATTTTTATTTTATTTTTAATGTTAAGGGTTAAATTTGTTTAACATTATCTTACTGTTACACACTTTTTTTTTTGTCATATTTCATCTACACAGTTATGTCCGACAGTAAATTTTCATTAGCACGAGAAGTTTTGGGAAAACAACTTTTAAAATTCTTTTCCTGTTTTTATATTGTAAACACTAAACATGTATTCAAAAAGTTATGAATAATGGCCTTAAAAGTGGTTTATCATCATAAGGTGTTTATAAATGAACGAAAGCTTAGACTGTAAATATAGATACAGACCCGGCCAGTCATTCATAAATCAATCTAAACGTTGTAGCATACATTGTTTGGCTATTACGATATAAGAGCAAAAGAGATAGAGGTAATGGTGGGGATGAACAAGTTAGAATAGGTGTATTGGTAAAACTCTCCGCTGCTACTCCCAATGGCGTCCCATACGACCAGGAACTAACCCGAGTTGCCAGATTTATACCTACGAATTCTCTCTCAAAATTGGGCTGTCGCGATATTTTGATACGTTCGTCGCACACTATATTTGTAATTTTGCCATGATATTTATAAGATTACGCTAATTATCACCAGGTGCCCGATCGTAGATGGGAAGACGCGATTTTCTTTCAATTTGGCGGTAAAGGAGAACTACAAAGATAAACAATTTTAACGTATTTTTAGAGGTGATAAGATTAATTTTGCTTTTTAATTTAAAGTGTTTATTTGTGATTATTGCAAAGAATTATTAGTTATTATACTTTGGGATATTTTGTAATTTCATTTTCATTGTCCTGTGTTTACTTTCGCCGTAAAAATTAAATATGGAATGGAGGTGCACAGACAATAATAATTTACTGTGCAACTTATGTGAAAAATATTTGTATTGGTTTATTTTATTTAAATAATGACATATAGTTATATATTATATAGTTTAAATTTTGAATAATTAAAGAGAGTCCAATATTATTGGTCCCCACAAAGTTTTCCATAAAATTTTCATTCCGAATAATTATGTTTGGCAACGTGGCTCATTCTGTTACTATGTTGCCGGCATCTGTGCCGTTTACACGTTCAGTGCGCTGTTGCCAAATATTTAATGAGGTAAAACATTTGAACGGAATGTGGTGTATTGTGTACTGAAGATTTGAATGTAAATAAACGCGTCTGTATCTCTTTGTTCGTCTGAGAACGAAAGGTACTTGTACAGGGTTTTCATTTATATTTTGCCACCATAGATAACCCACATTTAGATCCGCAGTGGCTAAAAGCATTTTTCGGATTTTACGATCTTGCGCAGTAAACAAATCGGGGGTGTACGAACATGAGTATTTAAAAGCCAGGGCAGATTACAAAACCGGCACACTGTGCTCTCCGTACACGATCTTTAGCTATCGTACTTCAAACATGCTTCAAACGGGAAACCCAGACAAGGCGTTGATAAGTTCTTTCCGATAATGCGCACAAACATATTTTTTTCGCCCATTAAAAGTAACTTTTGTATTACGCAGTCAATAACATTGGCATTCAGCCAGATCAGTATTTGCCACCCACTTTTAAAAATAGTCAAAAGGGGTAGAAAAAAACGTCCTGTATAAAGGTTTTATACTTTTGAGCATAGAAAAAAGAAGCAAATGAACAAAACTCAATAAAAATAAAGAGGTATTCTTATATTATGTAAAAAGTTTTTAAAAGCTTTACAAAAATACCACATTTGACATATCTATCTATAATAGTTTTCAAAATACGACTACTTAAACCAGAAACATTATAGATATCATTTTCATTATACCTACCTACGACACTATAATAAGGTGACACTTAGATGTAATAAAATAGCCATATTTCCGAAACCATAAAAAGTAGATATATTAAATGTTGTATTTTTGTAACACTTTTTAGATACTTTTTTTTAATGGTGAGATAACATACCACCTAAAAAATGTTTACTTTTTCATTTTTTTTTTTGAGTTTCTGATGTTAATTTGTTTTTTTATGGTTTAGAGATAATAAATGAAATAGTATTAAAAAAAATTATACAGGTAGTATTTTTTCATCCTTCTTGGTTATTGTAGGTAAATGAAAACCCTGTACAGAGTTGCCAAATTTAATTTGAAAACCAAGAGGTTTTCTACTGGTACTGGATTTAAATTCGTATAGACCAATCAAGTAATTATTGCTGTTTTTTTAAACATATTTATTATTATTAATAAATTATTTTTTTTTAAAGTTGTTGGTTATCACTTCCAAAATCCTAAAATATGTCAATATTTATTTTTAGGGGGACACATTTTTGTGTCAAAATTTGCATATTTAAGGTAATTTCCTCCCCCCACCAACACAAACGTCAAAAGTTTATATGAGAAAGGGGGTCAAGTTGCACATCATTTTAAAGCGCCTGCCAAGTACTTTAAAACCCTAGATTATAAAGTCAATATAATTACCTGCTACAAAATAGCGGAACACCCAAAATATCTCAATCGATATTAAAAAAATTACATTTTTTAGGAAAAATTGACACCCCGTAGTTTAAATACTAAGACATGCGTTCATAAAAAGTTTTTTTTCTAAATTTCATTCTAGAATTACCCCTTACGTGTGTGGGTTAAGTTACTGGACATCCTTTATTTATGGGTTTATAAGTTTACCTTTTGTCAACGTTACCACAAAACCACGTATTTGCAAAAAGAAATTTTACAGAGGGGCCCTCAAAACACATGATTTTGAGGTGTTTACAATAGCGTAGGGTAGTCGAGGCCTGTGAGGCCTCGCGGTAAGGTGAAGGTACCGAATGTGCCATATGGAAATTACGTAGAAAAGGGCCTCGCAGGAATAGTGAGGACCTTTTTTTTCCACGATCATTGTCTACAAAGGGGGCCTCGTGGATACGACTTTGCCTACGCCTGATTTTGGTCACGCAACGCCACTAGGTGTTTAACCCGAGGTTCAAGCTTTTCTGCTACAATATATGGTACCTTTAATCTTTAGAGTCTATTGTTGATTAAAATATAATAATAGCATATCAAGATAGTATTGTGTATTGGAGATGTAAGATACTTTGGTTTCGTCATAAAGGACCCCGCACAATCCTCATGAAAAGTGGCTTTCGGTTATTTTTTTTTTTATTTAATGTTATATATCTCGACTTCCTGATTAAATGTTCCCATGGGCACAATGTCCGATCGCCTCTAGCTAGAGTTATGGACCCTCAAAGTTGAATATTTGTTAGAATTAGGAGTACCTTCGGATGATTTTAATTTATTTTCTACCTTACTAAAACTTTTCCAAAACATTTTTTGATGCATTCCTATAGGGTATATTGTAGATTAGTAAAATATATAATAAAATTTTATATATCATATTTATTTTGGCAGTGGCGTCATAAAATATAAATTTGTTGTTAAATTTTCAAAAATGCAAAAGTCACAAAATTGCAGTTTTAAACATAAAAGAAGAATAAACGGGTAGATTTTTATAATTTAAAAAAAAGTGCGCAGACAGAGGAAAAATATATAAACACATTTTAGTACCGTCAATGTATACAGGGTGGAAAAGACAAGGTGGTCTTAAAGTGTCCGTTTACTATGATATGTAAGTTTACAATATTTACTTTAGTAAATAAAAGGATAAGTTTTATTATTTTATTGAAATCTATATATCGATGTGTTTTTGACAAAACGTTGTAAGTATCATTCGTTAAATTTTACAGAAAATTGTTTTTTTTCATTTCGTTATTTTTAAAACAAAGTTGGTATTTTTTTGTATGTACAGGGTGTCCCATTTTGGTTGTCCCTTATGGGAAACTTGGAAACCATAAGAGATATTAAAAATCTGATACCCCATCCTCGAGCTCTTTTGGAGAAAACATTTATGGTAAAAACAGATCATCGCTATCGCGAAGCGTTTCAGAGATACAGGATGATTCTCGATTTTTTCACTTTTTGAAAAGGCCCTGTAGCTTTGTTGTTATTACAGATACGAGAAAACTAATTGCACATTATAAAGACACTTTTTTCCGTAGAATCCAGTGGCGTAGCCAAAAATTTTTTAAGCTGTCATTTTTGACATATGACCCAAACATGTTTTTTTTGATAGGGACACCCTATAAATGATTAGGTAATTAAATTGCTTGTTTTTTTCTGATTAAAATAATATATCATAATAGGTGGTTTAATAAATTTTTACGTCAAATATTGGAAAAATTATGATTTTAAAGACGCATTTTTTTATTTTAAACTTTAAAAATTTCCTACCACTTTATTTATAAATATATAAGTATGAAATTTTGGTAAATATTATATGATGTAGAAGATTATTAATACGCATAATAAAATGATACACGGTGTCTCAAAAAATTAAAATAATTTTTTTTTATTTTAACATTTAAAAATTTCCTACAATTTTATTTATGAAAATAAAGGGATGAAATTTTGGTATTTGATAAATGTGATGGTGAAAAATATTATTATACATAAAAAAATGATACAGAGTGTCTCAAAAAATTAAAATGATTTTTTTTATTTTTAACTTTAAAAATTTCCTACAATTTTATTTATGAATATATAAGGATGAAATTATGGTGGATAATATATATAATAAGGAAGAATATTATTATATATATATAAATGATACAGTGTGTCCCAAAAATTAAAAATAATTATTTTTATGTTAAAATTTAAAAATTCATAGCGTCCTTATTTATGAATTTGAAGCAAAAAATTTTGGTTCTGTATTAGTATGATAATGTTGTATAAAAAAATTAAAATCAAAGTTATACAGGGTGTGTCAAAAAATTTTCGATTTTTTTTTTTGTTTTTTGCTCTATTGGTAAAGTTGACATGGAGAATCCATAAAAAAATTAAAAAAAAATAAAAAAATCAAAAATTAAAAAAAATTGATAAATTTTTAAGTTTAATTAATATAACTTGTTTATTATTGTTGTTGTAAACTAATTTTTTGTTTTTTTTCTACAGAAATGTCTCCTGAGCTAAGGGATGACAGATTCCTTTTAAAACAAAAATACAAAACAATTTAAAAACAGATAGAAGCCGCAATGCGTCTTTAAAATCATAATTTTTCCAATATTTGACGTAAAAATTTATTAAACCACCTAGTATGATATATTATTTTAATCAGAAAAAACAAGCAATTTAATTACCTATTCATTTATAGGGTGTCCCTAATAAAAAAACATGTTTGGGTCATATGTCAAAAATGACAGCTCAAAAAATTTTTTGGCTACGCCACTGGATTCTACGGAAAAAAGTGTCTGTATAATGTGCAATTAGTTTTCTCGTATCTGTAATAACAACAAAGCTACAGGCCCTTTTCAAAAAGTGAAAAATCGAGAATCACCCTGTATTCTGAAACGCTTCGCGATAGCGATTATCTGTTTTTACCATAAATGTTTTCTCCAAAAAGAGCTCGAGGATGGGGTATCGGATTTTTAATATCTCTTATGGTTTCCAAGTTTCCCATAAGGGACAACCAAAATGGGACACCCTGTACATTAGTACACAGCGTTATTTTAGTTCTCAGTTGTTGTTTAAAAATAACACAATAGGAAAAAATCGTTTACCGTAAAATTGACGAAAATCGCTTACGATTTTTTGTCAAAAACCCATTGATATCTTAAAACCGAAGGTACAATTACTAGCTACAAATCCCAATACTTTCTAGTGCAAAAGATGTTCTTAATTAAAAAGAAAAAAAAGATTTTTCCAAATATGCCAAAAATAAGATGTTCTTAATTAAAAGAAAAAAAAAAGATTTTTCCAAATATGCTAAAAATAGGCGGGTACTTTGAAAGAAATATTTAAAAATTAAGAAGAATTATACAGGGTGCTCAAAAAAAAATCCATGTCAACTTATGTTTTTTTTTAAATGAGACACCCTGTATATAGGTTTATTTTTAGATTATAAAAATAAAAATTAGGTAGGTTTCATAAGCTTTTTCTATATCAAAAATGTGGGGTTTCAGGATATTTAGGATTTTTAAAAAATTCATGACAAAAACAGAAGTTTAATATAACCTACCCTTTTTACCGTGGACTTCGTATATTATGTTACGTTGCTAAAATATGAACTGTTTCATTACCCATATTTTAATTTTTTATTAGAAATTATACAGTACATATTTAATAATCGCTATGCAAATTATTCGCCTATTTTAAACGGAACATCCTGTATATTGGTCCATTCTTGAATTTAAGGAAAAAAATAAAGTTAGTTTCTGTAGTAATCCTTATACCAAAAATGTAAGGTTTATAAGCTTCTAAAATTATTTAAATAATTTTATACCCTGTATAAGCTAATTTTATCTTAAAAATTAGTGCGGATTTAAAATATTTAAATCAAATTTTTAAAGTTAAATCTGAAATTTAGGTAAATACTAACCTTACGTTTCCTATATCTGAAAATCCTTTATTTAGCTTAAATAGTCAAAATAACCTAGATATTCACTTAAATACTCAGGTTCACTGTCAGACACTAATAACACTGAAAAAATGCTCAACAAACTTCCTATAAATAGTATCAATGGTATTTTAAATACTTCCAGTGTCTCACAAATTATTCGTATTAAAGGTAATTTTCCCGCCAAAAAATTCAAACTAGAGGGTGCTTATCGGCAGGCAGCGTGGATATCTCGAAACGTTCGAATATAGTACAGCAGGATGAGCTGGTTGCACGACGCGCGTCCTGAGACTGCCGATGCCGGCGTATCGCGACGCGGCGCTATGCTTCTGCTTGATTTTGATACGCGCCGCAGGATAGTCCACTGATAAAGGTCGGCCGTCGCCTCGTCAAGATTTATTGTTAATTACTTATGGTATCTTTTTTGGAGGTTTTCAGCGAATTTAGCAGAAATGGTGCCTATTTTATAATCAGAATACTTATACCGAGTGTTAAGAAAATACATATTGTGTTTTGGTTTTGCTTTACTCTAATACGAGCCGCAAGATAGCCCATTGATAAAAGTCGGCCGTCGCCTCATCAATATTTATTGTTAATTACTTATGGTATCCTTTTTGGAGGTTTTCAGCAAATTTAGCAGAAATGGTGCCTATTTTATAATCAAAATACTTATACCGAGTGTTAAGAAAATACATATTGTGTTTTGGTTGTGCTTTACTCTGATACGAGCCGCAAGATAGTCCACTGATAAAGGTCGGCCGTCGCCTCGTCAAGATTTATTGTTAATTACTTATGGTATCTTTTTGGAGGTTTTCAGCGAATTTAGCAGAAATGGTGCCTATTTTATAATCAGAATACTTATACCGAGTGTTAAGAAAATACATATTGTGTTTTGGTTGTGCTTTACTCTGATACGAGCCGCAAGATAGTCCACTGATAAAGGTCGGCCGTCGCCTCGTCAAGATTTATTGTTAATTACTTATGGTATCTTTTTGGAAGTTTTCAGCGAATTTAGCAGAAATGGTGCCTATTTTATAATCAAAATACTTATACCGAGTGTTAAGAAAATACATATTGTGTTTTGGTTGTGCTTTACTCTGATACGAGCCGCAAGATAGTCCACTGATAAAGGTCGGCCGTCGCCTCGTCAAGATTTATTGTTAATTACTTATGGTATCTTTTTTGGAGGTTTTCAGCGAATTTACCAGAAATGGTGCCTATTTTATAATCAGAATACTTAGACCTTGTGTTAAAAAAATACATATTGTGTTTTGGTTTTACTTTACTCTAATACGAGCCGCAAGATAGACCATTGATAAAGGTCGGCCGTCGCCTCATCAATATTTATTGTTAATTACTTATGGTATCTTTTTTGGAGGTTTTCAGCGAATTTAGCAGAAATGGTGTCCATTTTATAATCAGAATACTTGTACCGAGTGTTAAGAAAATACATATTGTGTTTTGGTTTTACTTTACTCTAATACGAGCCGCAAGATAGACCATTGATAAAGGTCGGCCGTCGCCTCATCAATATTTATTGTTAATTACTTATGGTATCTGTTTTGGAGGTTTTCAGCGAATTTAGCAGAAATGGTGTCCATTTTATAATCAGAATACTTATACCGAGTGTTAAGAAAATACATATTGTGTTTTGGTTTTACTTTACTCTAATACGAGCCGCAAGATAGACCATTGATAAAGGTCGGCCGTCGCCTCATCAATATTTATTGTTAATTACTTATGGTATCTGTTTTGGAGGTTTTCAGCGAATTTAGCAGAAATGGTGTCCATTTTATAATCAGAATACTTATACCGAGTGTTAAAAAAATACATATTGTGTTTTGGTTTTGCTTTACTCTGATACGAGCCGCAAGATAGTCCACTGATAAAGGTCGGCCGTCGCATCATCAAGATTTATTGTTAATTACTTATGGTATCCTTTTTGGAGGTTTACAGCAAATTTAGCAGTATTTTAAAAACAGAAAATTAACACCGAGTGTTAAGAAAATACATATTGTGTTTTGCTTCTGCTTAAGTCTGATACGAGCCGCAAGATAGTCCACTGATAAAGGATTGCCGTTGCGTCGTCAAGATTTATTGTTAATTACTTATGGATTTTTTTAGAGACTTAGGTTTATTTAACAGAAATGATAATTGTTTTAAAAACGAAAAATTAATACAAAGTGTTAGAAAAATACGTGTATGGTGTATTGCTTCTGCTTGATTTTGATACGCGCCGCAGGATAGTCCACTGATAAAGGTCAGCCGTCGCCTCGTCAAGATTTTCTGTTGATTGTCATGCAAAACTGTTACATTTGTATAAAAAGACAATGCTAACGCATAAATATGGTTGCATGTGTTACAAAATATATTGACTTTTTTTTAAAAAGTAATAGTTTTGCAGAAAAATACATGTATGGTATTTTGCTTATGCTTATCTCTGATACGAGCCGCAAGATAGTCCACTGATAAAGGTCGGCCGTCGCTTTGTCAAGATTTATTGTAAATTACTTATGATATCTTTTCTTGGAGGTTTTAAGCAAATTTAGCAGAAATAGTGCTTGTTTTAAAAACAGAAAATTAATACTCATTGTTAACCGAGGTACAGCCGGTCATGCAAAACTGTTACATTTGTCCAAAGGACAATGCTAACGCATAAATATGAATGGGTGTAGCGAATTTAGCATGAATTCTAATTTTTGAAAACATAAAATACATCCAAGAAGTTAAAAATATAGTGCTTTGCTCTGCTTGAATTTAATACAAGATACGAGCTACAGAATAGTCCACTGATAAAGGTCAGAAAACGCCTCGTCAAGATTTATTGTTAATTACTTATAGTTTTTTTTAACGCTTAACAGAATAGTCCACAGTTCGGCATCTCAACCCGTCAAGATTTATAAGTCACTGAATTACTTATGATATTTTTTTAAAGGTTTTTTAAGGGAACTTAACAGAAACAATAGGTTTGTGACAGTACTAATGACATTTAAGAATGTTTTTTGGGTTATTTAGGACATAGAAAGTCATAGGGATGTTCAACATATTATTATTAATATCATAAAATGAATACAACATGTTAATAACATGCGAGTACAACGCTTTTTTTATAGGTACATGACTTTGATATGCGTAGCAGAAAAGTTCACTGATAAAGATCGATAGTTGCCTCATCAAAATTTGTTGATAATCGCTTAGGGTTTTATTTTTGGTTTTTAGAGGATTTTTAGGAACAATTTTTGTGCCATTACCTTTAGTAGTTTATTTCAACCGATTAATATAAAGAAAATAATATTAGTACTAGGAAAATAAGTGTAGGTACGTAAATTTAATATGCACTAAAATAGTAAGTAAATAAACAATCTTTTTTAGCTGAATTTTAAGTAAACAAACTAAAATAAACCCAACAAATTGAAATTACATAAAATAAAAGCCACTCTGACTCCAGCGGGCTCTGAGCTGGTTAGTTATTGTAAATACCTAATAATTTTACTTTAATTTTGGTAATTACTGAACCTCCAGTTTAAATCTTGTTTATTGTACTGACTAATCTTTACCAAGAACAAAGGAAATTTTAATAAAATTATCCCATTCACCTATTAAATGCCTTATTACCCTACGGCAATATATACTTATTTGTTGCCTATGATAATGGAAAATCCTCATATTCAAATCCAAATTTAATTAGTTAAAGTACTATACGAGATAAATACTGTGCTCAAAGGTATGAAAATATTATTCTTTAATTTGGGGTATCGGTAAATTTCATATTGTGCAAGGTCTGAAATGTATCTCTAATATGATGGCATTTATTAAATTATTAAAATACCTAGCTTAGCTTGGAGTTGGACTGTATATCCTCTGTTACCGCAACTTGCTTAGGTTTATTATGTGTCTTCCATACATATGTTAGAGCATCCTATCAAAGCAGGTCTTTTTATTTAGACTTCACAGCTGAAACTCACCCAGTCTTGCAAACCGCAGACGACAAAGGCCTTCACAATAGCACCCTATCTAAGTGTTTTGCGGTTTCTTCATCTTCCTGGCAGAACCTGCATAGATTTTCTTCTGCCAGGCCCATAGTTTGCAGGTGTTTATCTAGTCTGCAATGACCTGTTAGTTGACCCACTATTATTCCTACCGCCTTCCAGTTGTAATTCAGAAGGTCTTTTGTAAATTCTGGTGAGTATGCCTTGATGTATATTTTCGTTTGATGCTGTCCTGGTCTCCTTATTCATCAGTCTTGGGATTCCCTCATGATCCATGATCCAATAGATGACCTTACTTGGCATGACGGAATACCACAGTAGGGCTCGGGACCTACCATTGCCCTAACAGCTCCCTCTTTGGTCAATTTATCATCTTTCTCATTACCCTCATTGCCCACGTGTCCTGGTACCCAGGCAATAGTTAGCTACCTTTTCTAAAATAATAAATATAGGCTATACACATAAGATAAAACTAAACATGTATTAAACACAAATACTTTCACTAATTAGTAACCTACTAATAGCGAAATCATAAGATCTTTGTCACCCTCAAGACAGCGAAAATCTATTTGTGTCTACCAACAAGTATTCCAATATGACCCTAATTAAGTAAAAATTGTTTATAACTAGGTATTAACTTTTTTGCCACCTAGTAAATTTAAAATTTTATAATTTTACGTTAACAAAATATTACTTATTATTAACTATAAGTGTTTTAGGTTTGATAACTAAATGGTTTACTAGTTTTTCATTTTTTAACTCTGCGTCTGGAAATGTCTCTCCGGCAGCTTAGTGAACAGAGCTTGGGTCTCGAAAGCCCGCAAAGCTCGTCGATATGTGGACAAAAATGTCGAAATAAATATTTTCATAATAACCTAAGAGGCCTGCATTTTTACTCACAGATAACTAGATAAAATATAAAAAGATTTTTTTCTTTGCCAATATTAAAATGTGCATGTCTATATGTGGTCCTTTTATAAAACAAAAACTGCCTTGCCATTTGATTTTTTATTCTTTAAAGGTTAACTACATATGAATAGGTTAGACGAAAAAGTGTACTTTGGCCAAACTCGGCTTATACTGATTTCACATTTGAAATATGCCCTAAAAAAGGCCGACTAAGTTATGAAATAAGCTGTTAATATATTATCTAGCAGAAAAGAGACCCATGTGTGACACTTGAACATACATTTTACCTTTTAAAACCTCAAGTTAAGTACGTAAAGCTAAAAAATATTACGGAGCTAACTAAATTTTTGAAAACCATTTCATTCTATGAAAACCTAACTGTGGCTACCTGTATCTGTGTCGAAGAAGATGAAAACCAGTAATAATTTGTTAGTTTTTTGTACTTTAAATTTAAAAATGTATGAATAAAGGTATAGTTCCGGGGACCGCTGCAAGCAGCAAGCCGACACAAGCGCCATAGCCATTCATAATTCGCTTTCACCTTGGAGAGTAACGATTAGCATTTCAGGTAATATGAATAGCTCTGGTGCTTGCGTCGGATGTTTGCTGTCTGCCGCGGTCTTCGGAACCTTACCTAAAGAAATATTTTCTTATTCTTCTGTCATACAGCTGCTAACAAGCTTGTCTAAAGCCACGTACAGACTTGAATACAATCGGCGAAAACATTTGTTGGCCGACTGTATCTTGAATTTTACACATCGGTCGGCCGACTTGTTGCAAACGCCATGGCAACATCGGTGGGCGTTTTCATCCAAGGAATCGGCAATTCGCCTGTTTTTCATTTAGTATGGAAAACTTTGACAGGTTTGTATGAGCTTTAAAACTAGTGTTGACGCGAAACACTTGTATCTGCAAATGTTGGCCAACTTTGTTGCTGAAAAATTTTTTGAACAAGATACAGTCGGCCGACAATGTTGTCCCGATTGTATCCAAGTCTGTACATGGCTTAACAGCTGACGTCATTATAATGTGAAATGAAATAATAAAAGCGTTTACCACCAATTGACAAATGACATTAAAAAAATAATAGTATAACCTAAAAAATGGTAACTCCAGTTTTAAAAGAAAAATGCGCATTATCTTCAGTTGCACTTAAATTAATCCTTCACATGGATTGTTAATGTTATTAATATACATTTAGTCAATTTTGTTTAACCTTTATCCTCAAATTCGGCTATATTTTCCCTCTTTGTTTTTTCAACCTGTTAGACAGTGGATAGCCATCTCCCGAGGCCGCTAACAACCGCTATGAGCTGCTGTAAGACTGACGTCATTGACTTATATTGTTAGCTGCTTACAGCTGCTGTAAGCAGCTAACAAAGAAAATATCCCTTTAAATCTTAGTCTACATAGTCTTTGGTACAAGTAGTTCTATTAACAGTAAAAATTCCAGACATCTTTTTTCCCACCAACAATTCCAGATAACTAAAAAAACTGTGGCACGATATTTTCAGATTTCTTGATTTTTTTTTATTGTTAGGGCTTCCACCAATCCTTGCTGAAAAAGTCAAAAAAAATCCAGTGTTTAAGCAATCTTATTATAACCAAGAAAATGCAGACATAATGGTATCCTTACTCGTTAAAAGAATAGGCCCATTATTTAGAAAAAAATAATACAAAGCTATTACAACAAAAACAGTTTTTACTTACGCTTGCGTAAATATTAACATGATTCTTTTAATTTGCTGGTAATCAGTTATTTTGTCTCTTCTGTAAAATTGACTTTTACAAAGTTGGGCACTTCTTTATCTAACCAATTTAATTAGAATAAGAAAAAAGTGTGTTTTTATGGCTGATAATTTAAAAGAGTTGTATTTTAGAAAAAAAATATTTTAATATGTACAAATTTATTTTTAATATTTTAATAGATATTTAATATGGATTTTTAAAAATACATACATCGAAAACCATATTTCTGTTTTTGGGCTCATTTTAGTTGTGGAAAAATAAACAAATATTTTTGGTATTAATTAACTCCAACTATCTGCAACTTTTCATGAAATTTAATTTGTAGTTAGGAGAGGTCCCGAAAACACAAAAAACAAGAAAATTTGGTAATTTAGATGTTATTGTTATTTAACTTAGTATTTCTTAAGGGTATTACGTAATTGTAAGTAAATATTATAAAAAGTAATTTCCAAAAAAAAATATGTTTCTTGGGTGGTTTGTAATTTGCAATCTAATGAATTTATTTTCTAGATAACTAAGCAAGATAAGAAAAACAATAAAGAACAAAAATTTTGAAAAAATGTCGCAGATAGGTAAAAATAATAACAAAATATATTTATTACGATTTTAAAAACCTACTATAAATTTAGTATAAAATTTACATTAAGGTATTTTATTAAATTCGAAAATAAATCAATTTTTAACACGCTTTTATTAACTTGGGTTGTAACTATCTATCTATCTATCAATCTATCAATCTGGCTGGCTATGTAACGGAATCTTTGAGCCTAATTTTAACCAACTTCCAGCTATTCGATTTCTTTGAAAGTTTGCACACGTATTAAGGAAACATGACAATGCAATAATCTGCAAACAGTATCCCGTTATCTGTTTTTGGATCGCCAGGAAAAAAATTTTCATTATATTATAAAAACAACACCTAGGTTGCCATCTGTTGGCAACATTTCAAACTTTGCTATTAAATGAAGAAGAAATTTTTTAGTGGGTTGCAATATATTGGCAACGGTCCAAACATTGCCTGGATTGCCATCTGTTGGCAAAATTTCAAACTTTGCTACTTAATGAAGAAGAAATTTTTAGTGAGTTGCAATCTGTTGGAAAAATTTTAAAATTTGCCACTCTTGTTCATTAAAAAAAATTTTCGCCATTTTGTCAAGAGTAGCAGAAACTAAAAAATGAAAAATAATTAATAGTTTAAAAAACTAAAAAACACGCTTTTATATGCAACCGAACTAAAAATTAGAAAATAATTTCTCATTAAAAAAAATATTGTCATTTCATAGTAAAAAGCGTGGGGTGATAAATATATTAAATGTTATAATTATTATATTTGCAAATATCTATGATGGAAAAGTTATGAAAAAATAGTAAAATGCACCCCACGCTTTTTACTATGAAATGACAATATTTTTTTAATGAAAAATTATTTTCTAATTTTTAGTTCGGTTGCATATAAAAGCGTGTTTTTTAGTTTTTAAACTATTAATTATTTATCAAGCTTTTTGAATAATTACCATTAAGTTTGCTTTTTGACTGTATGCTCAACCAAATATTAAACTGAATAAGCTTTTTATTTATTTTCCCCATGTAGAAGGCATCATTCGCATTACCTTTTTTAATAACTACATATCCACACAAAACGTGATGCTGTTAAGAGATTATTTCCACTTGCGGTTTAAAAAAAATATTTTTATTTTTCAAGCATTACTCTAGGGCTCATGTATACAAGTATATTATTAAAAATTTTTATCAGTTTTGAAAAAATTCGCGCATTTGTTAAAAATGTTTAATTAAGTGTACTTAAAGCTTTAAACGGGTTTTTTAAAACATTGTTTTCGAAGGCGGTGACCACAATTTCTCGAAAATTACTAAACCGATCGCTCTCAAATTTTGACACAAGCTTCTTAAATATATTTTTTAGCAATTAATAAAACGTCTTTATTTTGCGATAAATATTTGTTTTTTATACATAACTTAAGACCTAAATTTGGGGCCCGAAATCGATTTTTGTGTTTATGAAACCGCCATTTTGTCAAGAAATGTTTTTTTGCTTATTCCTTTGATCAATTTATAGATTATACATTTCTGAAAGATACGTTTGGTTTTTTCATTTTAGATGATTCACTCGAGAGATATAGAGGTCACCGCAAAATGTCTTTTATTAGAGGAGCACGCGGATATCGGCTGCAGAGGCTTTGAAAACAATTTTTCTGGCAAATTAAATATTTTTATCTTTGGACAAACCACGAAGGCTAAAAGCCTAAATACTAACGTACCGTGGGTGTCTTAAGCGAGGTAAGAGGGAGTTTGTTGACACGGGACTTAAATACTTGAAGATTTGGGGGAAGGAAAGACCTCCGCGGGCAGCAGGTTCCACAATCTAGAAACTCTAGGGATAAAAGAACGAACAAAGTGAGAAGTTCGGGGCCTGTCCAGTTGGACCGTATAGGGATGCATACGCGCGGAACCACGAGTTTCTCTGTTGGGAACCGTGAGTGGAGGAACTATACTGGTCAATTCTTCAGAGCAGAAGCCATGGAAGTACCTATAAAAAGCGATAAATCGCCCACAGCCCGACGATGGGCAAGAGAGGGAAGCCTTTCTGTAAGTGAAGGATCATTAATGAGACGAATAGCTCTTCTTTGAATAGAATCAAGAATGCTCAGGGTTGTTGGGGACGCCATGCCCCAGATATGAGAACAATATTCCAAGGGAGGTCGGATTTGGGACACATATAAAGTGTATAAATTAGAAGCGGAAAAATACTTTTTAGCTCGAAAGAGAAATCCAAGCTTTTTTGAAGCTGCCGTGGCTATAGATACAATGTGTTTATGCCAGTTAAGGTTACTTTCAAATGTGACGCCCACGAGATTGAAGGTGTCTTTGCTCTGTAGAACTTGGCCGCTCATAAGTAGAGGATGAGTATTTGATGACTCTTTTCGCGACAAGGAACATGACTGTGTTTTGGATGCATTAAAATGAACGAGATTTTTGGCGCCCCAATCCAATATTAAATTAAGATCCTGCGAAAGAGATATCTGCATCGCTCTGCGTTTATTTTCCAAGTCAGGTTTAGTGATGGGTTTAGGGACCTGAAAGCTGGAGTGAAGGGTACTATCGTCGGCGAAACTATGAATGGAATTAGTTGTGGACGAGAGAAGGTCGTTGATGTGAAGAAGAAACAATGTTGGTGCCAGAACTGAGCCCTGAGGGACTCCAGCATTTACTTGGTGAAAGCTTGAAGAATACTTGGTGAAAGCTTGAATATGTCAAAATATTGCTAAAACTATACAGAATATATGTACAAAATTTCAAATTTATAAAATAGGGAAGGCTTTTTAGAAAAAATATTTAAAAATGGGCTTTTTAGTCTTCTAAGTGAATATAACCCCCTAAAAGTTTGTAAACATTCCTATTAACCATTTGTGTCTCTTTTATATTAAGGGGATAAATAAAGTATCTCTTTTTACTACAAGAAGCACATTTGAGATGTTTTGCAAAATGAATTTCTTACCGATGATTAATTTATTTATTTTATTATCAAGTTTCTTTAATGGTAAAATATTGGAAAAATTGGTTAACGTACAAAAATAAGAATGATTAATCTGTTCTAGTTCTCAATATCTTGATTTTCTTGGATTTCTAACAAAATAACCTAATTTAATGGTGATGTGTCTTGCTTTTTTAAATCTATAATAAAAACAATTTAATGTATTTTATGCTTTATTTATTTTCTGGAAGATTACGTTTAAACAAAATATTATTTGACTTTTCTCAACATTTTACATATATAGTTTTTGAGCCTTGATATAACATTAATAAAAGATAAAGTTCTTTGGGCATATGGCTCATTAATGACGGTAAAAATAAATAAATAACAACCTGTAAGATTTTGGCTATAATAGTTGGTTGTTTAAAAATTACAAAGTCTTCAAAAAAATGGAATACCTCGGGCCTGACCAAGACGGCGACTCGTGTTTCGTCTTCGTTAAGACTTGTCATAGCCGCTTCAGGTCGTAGACACCTTGATGATGCCCCGATTGACTATAAATATCCTTTCTGATTACCAGAACTGACATATATAGACAATCAGTGCCATATCACCAAGAAATTTAAAAACAACCAACCATAAGGCCCTGCTTACATTAAAATAAATAATCCTGTATATGCTTATTTTATATTAAAAAACTGTCTTATTAATATTATCCTAAATATTCCTTAACCGATTTTAATGATATTATTTTTAGATTTGGAGAGCCATATTTCCAAAACCATAAGAGATAAGCCTATTAAATGTGGTATTTTCCTAGCTGTAAGAAACCTTCCTTATGATGATAGAATATAAAGGGTGTTTTATTTAAAAATGGTCGTCAGTGGCCAGTACTCTTAAACTTCTAAATAGTAGATAGATAGGCATATTTCCGAAACTAATAAAAATTATAACATATTTATATTTTTTTAACCGTTTATTAGGTTTGATTATCAAATGGTAATTAAATATACAGGGTGTTTAATTTTTTAAAAATGCCATTTTACTTTGTAACTCGACAATACGATTTTTACTTATTTTTCTAATATTTAATCTGAAAGAGCCTAAAAACTCTAGGGGTGTGCAAATTTAAACGGTTTTGTATTTTTACCAATACCAAAGTTATCAATAACAAAAACCTAATTTGGATGACCCTGTATATTATAAAAGATGTTAAAGATCCTTTAGGTGATATATTGGCTAAATAAAAATTAAGTTTTATAGTTTTTTTACGACTTTTTTAAACGTATCGTTTTGTTCCTGATATAAGTTTCACGAAACAAACGAAAATCGTGTCGAAAGTTGGGTCGCAGTTAGAAAATTACGGACATCGGCGCCAGCAGGAAAAGTTCACAGGAACTGCAGACTGCAGGTGCAATGTTACTGCAGCAACGGCACAACCGAGAGGGAACACAGCCGCGGCAGTTTGATCAATGCCACTGCACGGATCGAATCGCGCTTACTGAGTCATTATGTCATTTATTTGTTTTCAAATCTTGTTAAACGGATATGTAAAACTTTTTATAGTGTATCTCAAAGTATATCGCTTTGGCTTTTGACGGCAGTACTCCAATATACCTGCCGACAGCAATAAAACAGCGGATCAGTAGGTATTAAAGGGCAGAACATTAGGGACGGGCTCTAATAATATAAAGATTTATATTTATTGTTTATTTTAGTAGGTATAATCTTAAAATTACATTAAGAAATTAAATATATGCAAAGTTTTAATAATTATAAATAAATGTATAACTATACTATCTATACGTTATTACATTTTTATCTAAATATCTAAATCTAATGCGGGTTCACTATCAGAGTCATCGTTGAGATTAATTACAGTACGATTTATGTTGTTTTGTACAGAAATGTAAGAGTCCTCAATTTTTATAATGTGCTGTACTGAATTTTTCCAGCTCTCAGGTATATTAGTAATTACATTTTTTATCAAATTTATAACACTGGGACTTAAAGTGGGTGTAACATTTCTGCTCTAATCTTTAATTTTACTTGGTTCAACAATTGTTCTATGGGGTTAAACATACAGTGATACGGAGGAAGACGTAAGACAGTATGCTCAGCCTGTTCAGCTAAATTGTCACATACATATTGTTTTTTAATTGCATATGAATTTAGGACTTCCAAAAGTTGCGCTTTTTGTAACTGAATTCAAAATAAATATCATTTTCTAAAAAATATTTCTGGATATCAGTTTTTGAACTTGATGAAGCTGGTGCATTGTGTAGCAGACGGCTGTGGTAGCTTGCGTTATCCATGACAATACCACTGTTGTTTGGAACATTTTTTAAAAGATAATTTTGAAACCAGTTTTTAAAAAGTTCTGCGCTTGTATCCTCGTGATAATCCAAGCTAGAATCCTTAATATTCTTTGCAGACAACAGCAAGCAGTTTGGGACAAATCCGTCTTCTGAACCAGCGTGTATTATGGTAATGTGTTTTCCTTTATTTAAAGGTGCTTTCGTCTGACAGTTTTGACTGGAATCCACCCATCCTTTGGATACCGAACCATGTTTCATCAAAGTAAATTATGGATCTATTTTCTAACCTATATCTTTTAATTTCTTGAAGGTAATTAAATCTCCAAGTGCGTAATCTGTGCGATTCCATTACTACTTGTCTTTTGTCTATTTTGCGGTATTTAAATACCATTTTATAAACAACTCTATGGAGGGTAGCACGGCTAATATTTATATTAGTGTCGTCTTCTTCTAGCTTTGTTTTCCAAGGTAGGAACAACTCCGCTTTTATAAAGACAATATATTTTCCTTCTTATTAGGTCTTGGTCACTATGGTCTATACGGTGAAATCGAAAATCACTACGCTTTTTTCTTTTGTTTAATTCTTCACTATTAATAATATCCCTTATCGACGATATTGAAGATTTTGAAAGTAGCCAGGTTTCTTTTAAAGCTTCTTGTCCTACTGATTAAAGTTTCATACACATTTCTTACAACCTGTTTTGCATCTAATGACAAATGATTTTGACGCGACATACTTATATGTATTCTCGTAAAATAACTTTTTCGAAACGCACAGTAAAAACGGTTATTCAACACTACAACTAAAATAATAGCAGAAATATTTAAATAAATGGTCAAGAGATATTTATACCTGGCCCACCCCTGTCATTAAGAACTCATAGGTTTGCCCAATAACAATAGTTCATAAATCATTTATAGGTTTATTGGGGTATTGCCCGTCAAAAGCCAAAGCGATACACTTAATGATTTTTTTTCATGTATTCAACAACTTGTATGTTTTATATTTTTTCTAAAATAAGTAATAAAATCGTACACTGCAGAACTGCTCTAGGCTCTATTTCTTTTACATTACCAAATTTCCCTTTTTTTCATTAATATTATTTTGTGGGTTACCTGGGAATATCTCGTACCTGCAATTTTTTCTAAAATTTTGCATTCTTAAATATGTTAAATTGTGCCACAAAAAAGATACCTTTTACTAAATAATCATACCATCCGCCGAAAGTTAAATGATAGACACCTTTTTTAAATAACTTTTTACATATTAAGCCTGACCTCACTTTTTATATTTAAAATAAATTTTTAGTAATTTATTAATTATTAATAATCTCCCCAACCTACGCTAATGACCCAAGATGTTAATTTTAAATTTTCATATGAGTCTAACTTCTTGGCGGTCACTGTATATTATGACAGTGTTTTAATAGAAAAAATTTATAGAAGAATAATTACAATAACTTGCAAATACTTAATACGTAGCTATGTAAAATAAAGTATAAAATTACAACAAGAATTGACATATTAAGTTTGTTCCAGCAGATAATTTTTTTTTAAGACGGTTCAATTTTTTTTAGTTATTTTAAATCTGTAAAGTATAACAAACCTAAAGGTTTTTTTATTTATTTGTGTATATAAATCTGCAAGAAAGTTGTTTTATTATGAATGTTTTCCAGTAATATATCAATAGTCGTAGAATAAACACTTAAAAAAAAAAGTTGGGTTATAACAAATGGTATTAAAGAATAAAAAGCTTTTGCCTATTTAGTTAATAACATTTAGTAGTTTAGGTCATAATATTATTACCCAACTTTTTTTTGTTTTTTTATTATTATTACCTTTTAATAAGTTTAATTTATTTCTTTGAAGTCGTTTCAATCTTTTTAAGGTGCTTATTTTTTGCTTTCTAATTTATTATTATTATTATTACTATTAAATCGGTACACATACACTAAAAAACACTACCAGTACCTCTTTTAGTTCGATAAAGAGGAAAGTTTTACTCCAAGATTGTCGATTTTAGAGGCGCTCCTGACCTCTTCTTTTTCTTTTTTATTCTTAGCACATGATCTTAGCATGTGCATGAGGTTGCTTTGCCGCACAAACAACGTACGGCAGAAAGAAAAAATAAGTCTAGTACCTTTTCCTCTCGCGATCCTGACTTTCTTTTTTATGGGACCACTGCCGAAAAGTCCTCTTTAATAAAAAAAGATGATTTTAAAATCGGACCTCAAAAATAAAACATACAGGCGAATTGAGAACCTCCTCGTTTTTGAAGACGGTTAAAAAGTATAATATGCAACTCGCATGAAATATAATATTAGGTTTTTTCCAGCAGAATGTTGAAAACATGTTAGCAACAATAGTAAAACGCAGAAATTGTTACAAACATTAGTCAGAAATGTTGTCAACAGTTTTCTGCTGGAACGAAAATAAACAAAGCGTGCATACTGTCATACGTCAATACAAGAAAGGTTATGTTAAAAGTTGTCAGTAATGTTTGAAGAAACTTTGCAAACTTTTCAAACAGTTTCCAACATTGGATTAGATTAGATTAGAATAGGGCCGGATAACCCATGCACTGAAGCCACTCAGCTTATTGTGCGCCCTGTCTTTTACGTCTGGGTGATGTCAGCCAGATGGGACCTAAAGCTTAACGTGAGTTCCGAACCACGGTCCTATGAGCGACAACTTAACACCTCGTTCCCACCCAGGGCACTACTGACACTACTGAACCTACCAACTGAGTGGGGTCCGTATGTCTACGGTTGCACAGGACACGGCAAAGTGTGTTCCGGCGCTCTGGTCCTTTGGTGGCCTTCAGCGTCGATACATTTTGCACTTTGTCCATCTGGTGTTGAGCTAACCACTACATTTCCGACCAACTTATAAATAAGTATTTGGCCTCAGCAGGATTTGAACCCACCTCACGTCCGTTGTGCGCTCAACGACTTAACGCCTTACACGCTAAGCCATCACCGGACCAACATGTTTCCAACATCTTAAAACTAATGGTGCAACAACAAACAATTGTAGAATGTTACAAACATGGCACTGCTGGAATGACAAATTTGACGTGCGAGGCCGACGGTTGCAAACATTTCTGACAGCCTGCTGGAACAAACCTAATATAATACTTATTTACCTCTCGTATTAGAAATCATATTCCTGTTAAATAAGTAACATTCCATGCTTATGTTATATACTTTTATCCATGTGTCTAGAGAGAAACGGGAAGAAATATATTTAGTCTAATTTCAGTAGAAGAGATTCGAACAATTCCGAAAAAGCATATCAAAACCTAAAATTGGAAAATTAACTTAAACGGGACCCATAAAGCTATCTTAAACTTTTAGGGTTTTACCTAATTTACTTCGGCAAAATTTATGAATGTTTTCGGTAATTTTCGACGGAGGGGCGCCCAGATAATTTAGTTTATACGGTGGAGTTTAAATTCCCTTAATGAGGAAGAACAACGTGAATTTTTAGCTAAAACCGGTAAGGTGTGTTTATGAAAATTATTTAATAAGGTAAATGAAACTTTAAATATTTAGGGAAACGATAGGCAAAAAGGGTAGCGCACCCTTCCTTTTAGCGTAACTTTTTAAAATAAGCTTGTACAAGCTGTCAGTCATGCTTTTGTTAAAAACCCTTTAGGCAACACATATCCCTCCAAAACATAAATCTTAAAATAGCAAGCCACGTTTAATACTAAAATTATGCTTGGCTGTGGACTTCGCCGCAAAAAGAATGGAGATCTAAATGAGTGCCAAGTTCTGTACAAAATTTAACCCTTCAGTCGTACGGTAGCGAGGTACAAACTGTACCCCAGAGTCACAGATTTCAGGATATTTTCGTAAATTTTAAAATTTTTGCTTTGCCGATTTAATTTATTGTCAATTGGTAACTTCTATATATATTTTTTGGTAATTTACTAATATTAACCTTATACTTTTTATATATAAATTAAAGGCGACGTGGGGTACGTTTGTACCCCGCACCGTATTTCCAGGTGCTCTTTTTAGACACATGTTTTGCATGCGCGACTCAAGTGTAGGTGGCGTTTTCGTCTAATTCGTGTCGGTTTTACGTTTGTGCTTGTTAGTACTCTGGTCGATGACAATGTTTGGACAACTATTAGATGTTTCCGGAATAAATGCATTTGTTTTATGGAGTTTAAAATTTCCAGATAAACTAGTTAGTAAAGATAGCCGTAGAAAATTTCTGCTGGCGCTCGGAGAATCGCTAATAAAAGATAATGCGTTGAGGAGATTTAAAACCAACAAAAATATGCATAAAAGTCTTAGAAATTACATTATTGATATTTTTCCTGAGTTAGACAATACAGATGTAGAAGAACAACAAGAAGTAGAACAGTCTACTCCCAGGCGCTGTTATTTATGCGAATGAAAAAAGATAAGAAATGCAGACAAATGTTCTGTCAGTGCAATCGTTTTGTGTGTGTTTTACACTCTAAAAAACAAATTATGTGCGTGGAATGTCAAAATATAAAAAAATAGACTTGTTCTTTTTTCTTATATTTTCAAGCTTGTTTTTTTTATTGTAACCAATATTTTTTAAGTTTTTTTGTTAAATGTTCGTTTAAATAAATATTTGATGTTTAATATGGATTTTTTTTTAAATTAAGAAAAAAAGTTAAATTAGAAAAGCAGAGAAATGTTTTTATACTTGGGGTACAAATGTACCCCACAACGTATTCTGTGTAATTTTTTAAGCACCGTACAACGAAGGTTAAAAGAAATACATCTAAAGATTTTTTGTGTTTTTTGAAGTATCATTTGGCTTTTTGTCAGAAAATCTACCAGTTTGTAGGGGCCAATAGTTTTGTCACACACTATACCCTAGGACCACGACCGAGGCGGTTCCACCTCGGTAAGAGCCCAACAAGTAGTTCAAAACTTTAAATTAGTTTAACTATTTTTGCGATATTTAGTTTGAATGCTTTATTACAACTTCCAGACCAATGTTAGATTTATGTACTTAATCAGAAATTCCCAAAACGATTCCGGAACGACATATTCAAATGAGCAGGTGCGAGGTTGGGACACTCAAGGAGGACTTGAGGGTTGAGAAAACGAACGGATAGAGATAGACAGGGTGCAGGTAATTCCTTGTCGTTAAGGATGTGGAATTTGGAGAGATAGAGGTAGGCAAATACAGTTTGAGCTAATTAGGCAAGTAAATCAGATATAAGGCATTTTTAAAATTAAAATTCATTATCATTCTACCCGTTTTTTAACAGTTTTATCTAACCAGACCTGTTTATTTATTTTTGTTATTTGAGTCAAATTTAGTAATTGGAATTTGGATTCTTTAGGATTTTAAATTCAAGATGACCGCCGATACAAAATGGCGGACTACATTTTACACCACACAACAACCTCAATATTGGTATCAAATGAAAGGGCTTTATTGGTAGAATAAAGCTTACTATTAAAAAATTAAAATTCAAGATGGCCGCTGCGACAAAGTTGCGGATTACATATTTTCCACAACTACTTTCATATAAAATAGTTGGATACTTCTGGTTAGTTATAGGGAGGCAATAAATGAACTCAATCGAATGAAAAGTATTAACTTACAACAAAACTAAAAACTTGAATATAAATATAATAATAATATAATACAGGGTGATTCAAAAATCGATCACGAAACTTAAGGGGGTCATTCTACTTGACAAAATAAGGGTAGAGATTCATATAATTTTTTTTTAATGTCATTCGTTTTCGAGTTACTTAGTTCAATTTTTATTTTGGTTTTTTCGCCATATTGCATTTATTTTTTACCCAATCCAGTTAATATTTGGCACACAAATTGAGCTTTGCAGATTCTAAAATTTAAGGACAAAAGAACTTTTTTAAATACCACCAGAGAGCACTTTACCTAAAACTTAAAATTTATTTACATCATAACTTCTTTATTTTGACAGATACCGCAAAGCTGGGGACGCCATTTTATAGACAATCAAAAACCTTTAAAAATAAGGTACTCTTTATTAATGTCGATAAAACTCACCGTTTAGGCACCAACAGACATCAAAGTTTTCATCAAGTTCAATCAAATTTCCTACATACATACAGGGTGTCCAGTAACTCAACAGACTCACTTTGAATAAAAAAAGAGATAAATGGTTTTATTGCACTAAAAGCGCAAAAATAAAATCCTTCGATACGTAAAATTTATAGCGTTTTAACACAATTTTTAATTTTTAGGCTTCTTATTCACGGTGTCAACGAACCTGCAAGACAATACCTTCCAGGGTATAAGGTAGATACGTCGTGCCAGCTCGATGCGTTTAATTAAGTTTTAGTGTGTTGAACACTAGTAGGTGGCGATTAGACAAAGAATGAGGATAGGGACGACTCGTCGGTCTCGCTTTAATGTTGCTTTATATCGTTTCCTTTCCACGCATTGGCAAAACTCCCCATAACGTTTTGAAGTAGCACGACGTGTATATTAACATAACATTTACTATACAGGCTGTTATGAATTCAAGGACCACCATTACGATCTCGGAAACGGTAAGAGATACAGGGTTTGGTTAAAATAGGGCAAAGTTGACGCCTTTTTATGCATAACAATATTTCGTTTTAAGAACCGAAGACCTTATGATAGAAGACTTTCTGACCAAAAGAGTCTATGGGCCATTTAGCCAGTGGTCATTTCTCGTATGGATTATTTAAAATTCTTACAGTATAAAATTACCTTCGATATTTATTCTTTACCTAGATAGGGATTTGACCATGCCGAGAAAAGGGTTTTTCTTTATTTACGCGAAAACCGTGCATCAAATGAAAGAAAGTCAGGAGATTAAATTTGTGTCAAACTAAATAGGCATTTTTAAAAATATATTTATTTTAGAAAAGTGCAGTTGTGTACCATTTTTTTCTTAAAAATATTTACCCTAAATGCCTCATGAATGACACTGGTAAAAAAAAAATGTTTTCTTTGTATTCCAAAAAAATGCCTTTTGGGGCATAGGAGGCGTACCCAATTTTTTTCAAAATATCCAAATCAGTATAAAAGTTATTATAAAAACACATTTTTTCTAAATTACCACCCTGCAGTTCAAAAACTAAGATGTTTAGGATATAATTCAAAAAAGTTTTTTTTATATTTTTTATTTTAGAATTAGCCCTTAAAAATTGTCGGATAAGTTGTAAAACACTCTGTACAGAACTCTTTAGGCCAAAATCCTATTTTTGGTATTTTTGGCACTTAGACCCTTTTAAAGTGAAGGTTTTCAATTTAAAATTTACAGCTGTTCGTAAACCATTGGCGAAACAGACACATATCACTCTTTATATTTATGCGACGTTTTGATCGAAAAAACCATTGTTTACTATTTTGTCATTAAAATTAAGTTTTTATCCCAAACGTTCCAGGAAATTTCCTATTCGCAGATAAATGCAAAATCCATTTATTTTTTAAATAAATTATAAAAAAATAAGTAATTTAAAAAATAATAATTAGCAGTGAGCGCAGAAAGGTAGTAGAAGGCCCCAAGATGCTAAATTTGCAGCAGAAAGGTAGTAGAAGCGCAAGATGCTAAATTTGCAGTTGTCGAGCGTCATAGAGACCTACTGGGTTGCCAAAGCTTAGATGATAAGAAGCAAATGTGTTTTATAATTTATTTATATTTTGTGTTTACGATCGCCCCTGTATACGGGGCTCAATATTTGGTGGAGGTATTTAATCGGGTACAAGGTATCCTCCGGTATATATTTCTGACGCGAGGTAGTGGCTTCAGGGAAATCTCCCCTTGGGCTCCTCTATCAATAGGCACTACCAATAAGAGCGCCAGAAATTTAAAATGTTACTGAAGCAACATTGCTTAGAATTATGTCACTAAACTGTCATAGTTGTGTTCAGTAACGTCTAGCAGTTATAATGGAGATAAACACGATTCAACAACGTGTAGAAATTATTAAAAATGCGGATTATATTGAGCAATGGTAATGTAAACTGGCCACCATGGTCATGCAATCTCTCACCCTTGGATTATTTTCTGGGGCTACCAGAATACGCCACGAAACGATTTGTGACCTTGAGCAAGAACATTTCTAGCACCATTACAAATTTACTGGGTGATACGATTGGAAAAGTAATCAGAGATTGGGCCACAAAAATCCATTCAATTACAGCCTTCTTAAACTTAGAGTCGTGAAGTAAGAAAGGCAACGTTGCAAACCACACTGTACTGTAGGAATATTGAAATGAGTTCCTAATAGATATTATGCTAAATATAATTAATGTTTTAAGTGTTTTAAACAAAATATAGGTATTAATTTTTTTTAGGATGTTTTAGACAACATATAGGTATAATTTTAATATCTACTATAATTGCCGTAAACAGCAATATTGTGCCTTCAAAAATTATCAGGAACTTTCCTGCCCTATACAAATTTGTTGATAGGGATTTAAAAATTTCAAGTTGTTAGGATTTTTTCTACCACTCGTTATGCATTTTTTGCGAACAGACCAATGTAGCTTTTTAAATTTAACTAAACATTTATTATTTAGTAATATTTGCAATACCTAAAATGAAATGAAAGCATGTGCGTTTAGTTATAAATATAAAAGCTTAATTTGTATTACATAAGATGCACTTTAAAATAACAAACGCTTTAAATAGGGTTTTCCACTATAGTTACCCTAAAACCGCCTTAAGTAAATATCTTTCAGAATATCTATATAAATAATACTTATTGGTGAACTTACCAGTATATTTATGCGCATTAGTTGATATAGTCCTTAGGATATTGCGTGGAGTAAATAATTGTTTTTGGTGCACTTTACACACTATTGATATCAAATTAAACCATTTTTTAAAAACACACTTAGTTAATTATTTGCTCGTAAAATATATTTGTCCATTTACCATATAGGTATAGGTGTTTTAATGTAACTGGGGTAATTCGTTTTGCAGCCTGAAACGCAACACGTTAGTAACATAATGTACGCCGTACGCATCAACTATTCGCGCACATTTAAACGTAGAAACAACGATTGACATATTGGCACTGGTCTTATTTTTTAAATATAACAGTGAATTACTAATTTTTTCTTTATATAATAAATATACGCTACGATTTAACTTTTAAAAACTAGAAAATACTTTTTAAGCAATCGTTTAAACTTGTTTCCGTTTACTTCTAACCTTTACTTGACATTTCTCACTGTGCTGTGTTGTCAGATTTCTCCTTCACGGCTCGTAGTTTAAGAAGGCTGTGATTCAACTAAACCAAGTAGAGGAGGATGTTTTAACAATATTCTGTTTAAAACTTAATGCTTTAAATTTATTTTTTGATAAAATTAAAATTACCTACATTTCACTTGTAGTTATTACTTAGTGGCATTTTAAATTTCTGACGCTCTTATTGGTAAACCCTTTATTTTTCTGATTTATCAATAATATTATGTGACAGAACATCTACATCTATAAATTTAAGGACTTCCGTAGGTAGATTTTCCATCACCGAGGAATTCAAAACTGTTCTGCCGAGAGGTATATTCACGTCAGTCGAGGCATGAGCATGGGAATATCTGAGAATGCCAAGGTGTACAATTTCGGCCGTATAATTGACAGTTTAAATGCAGAGACGAGAGACGATTCATGCTTACTTGGCTAGTAAATTTAATAAAATCCTGTAGGATAAGCTTCAAGTACTGTTGTTTCCCTTAATTACGCTGTATTTACCGTTAAAAGCAAACAGATTATGAAAATTGCTGAATCGTAGTTAAGGAAGTTTCGTTTTTAGTTTACTGACAATACACAACGTACGAAATACAGGGTTTTCAAAATGTGACGTAGGGGAAGTCCGGGTAAAGTGAATACCTTAAGATGTTTGAGACTTTATCAAGAAAGGTATAAGAGATAGCAACAAAATAAGTACTACAAATTAATCTTTATTAATTGCGTCGTACATATTTTGTACTCAATTAAGTTCACAAGTAAAACAATAAGTAACTAAAAATAAAATTCAAAAATGTGTCATATTATTCACTTTGCCCAGACTCCTGGGTAAAGTGGATATGGTGCCCAGGTAAAGTGAATTACCATCTTCTAATTACACAAATCTAAAAATTATATTTTAAAATAAAACTCAATACAGTAAAAAACTTAAATTCACGTTTAAAGGTAATATTTTAAAAATTAAGAATGGGGTTATCAAAGATAGGTATAGTCTTCATTGCCTTCCAAAGCGGAGCATTGTTCATGACACTATTTTTAGACATGTACGACGACAAATCTAATCTTCAATTGGATTATCTTCTTTAATATATATTTCACCGCAAAAAATCATATTTTATCTTCAAAACTTTTTTTAGTTGTTACTTCTTTAGCAATTAGTTTAGCAGTAGAATGTTTTTGATTCTACATTTAGTTTTTCAGTATTATTTCTTACTTTATTTTTCTCAAACTTTGCTATTTCTCTTCTTTCATATATAGAAGTCTATAATTTTGAGATTAAACTTCAGCTTCGTCTCCAAATCTTCACTGAAAATGGTACGGCATCAGCCAAATTTTGGAGTAAAGACACTACCCTTGACTAGTCTGTATAGAGTTGAATCAGCCATATCATACTTTTTATCAGTACCCTTCACTAACTCTCCAGATTTACCCAAATTAATGGTCTTGATTAGTTTTGTTTTTGTATTTATTCACCATCTTTAACAAAATATGAGTTTTATAATCTGCAGTTAAAAATTATTAAACCCGGGTAAAGTGGATACCATATCCACTTTGCCCTATTCACTTTACCCAACACTGCCATGTTTGCCGCTTATTGAGACATGATGGCCAAAAGTTTCTATGACCGCGAGGTTCATGTCAAACAAATAGTTTGGACATATTGGAGACTATTCGATTGCCCGGGGTGTCCACTTTACCCGGGTTTCCCCTACAGGCGCTGGCCGATAGTTTTTACTCAGAAGATCAAATTTTGGGAGCAACTAATTGTGCTTTGCTATACAGGGTGTCCCATCGGGAACTGCTGCGATCGATTTCTCGAAAAGTACGCTTTGGAAAATTTTGAAATTTTGGTTACATTATGAAGTCAGTGGAGAACATTCAACTAAAATATTTTGACAGCTTTACCACTTCCGGTTATACCAGAAGCTAATGTCAACTTTCCTATTTAAAATGGAACACCCTATATATTATTTATTTTTTAAATTTTGCGTAAATTTTTAAACATAATTTATGTATAATATTCTATACCTAACTGCAACAATTTTTGACTTATTTTAAATTGTATGTCAAAAATGACGTTTGCAAGCCATTACGTAACCATCAATTTCTTCTTAACAAAAGCCTTTAATATGAGTTAGGGTTGGGTTCCTTGTAGAGAAAGAGCTTCTTTAGTAGACTGTCTCGATATATTCACAATTATTAAATACAGAGTGGTCAAAAATAATCGTTAAAAATTATCACGACAAAAACCTTAAAAGTCAATTTTTTTTAATGGAAACCCCTATCTTTTATTACCTTATCCTATTAGGCATTAAAAAATAAGGGTAAGTTAGTAAAGGATGTCTATTTCAAAAATTTATAGTTTTTAAAATATTAACGATTTAATATTTATCTATTCTAAGAATGCATTTAAGTACGGGTAGGTAGGGGTTGTTGTCTGTGACGTCGCATTTTGTTGTCAAGGCCAACAAAACTAACCCGTATTTAAAAGCATTCTTAAAGTAGATAAATATTAATATGATAATATTTCAAAAATTATAAATTTTGAAATAGACATCCTTATACAAACTTTTCCTTATTTTTAATGCTTAATAGAATAAGGTGAAAAGATAGGAGTTTCCATTAAAAAAATTGACTTTTAGGGTTCTTGTCGTAATAATTTTTAACGATTATTTTTAACCACTTTATAATTATAAATTGTAAAACATCTATACAGTCTGCTGAAGTAGACCTTTCTCTACGAGAAATCCAACCCCAACTCATATAAAGGGTTTTGTTTAGAAGCAATTGATGGTTATGTAATGGGCTGCAGAACGTCATTTTTGACATAAAGTCAAAAACGGTTGAACTTAGGTATAGAACATAATAATTAAATTATGTTTTGAATTTTAAGCAGAATCTAAAAATAAATAATATATAGAATGTTCCATTTAAAATAAGAAAGTTGACAATGAAATGGTAGATCTGTCAAAATATTTGAGTTGTATGTAATAAATGAAGCAAGATTATTCAAGAATAATTGTAGAACTGTGGAAAAAACAGAAAAATAATAAATTGCTGTCGAAATTATGGACTTGACTCAATTAACGAAATAGAAAGAAAAATCAGATGACGAGGCTGGGGATGATGATAAGGATAACTTACCAGAACCACTTTATTACGTAGTCCATTTTGCCTCTAAGTAGTTAAAAAAAACTATTATTAGTAATTCTAAAACCACTTGTAAAAATTGTAAATAGTGTAAAAAGTTAAATCAGAAAATTAAACTATAATACAGTCCACAAAAAGTTCTTTTATTTGGATGAATGGAGAAAAGAAAAACCCCTTTAGTTGAAGTAAGTACATCAATGTGTTTTTTTTTTTTAAGATTACCCTCAATATATTTTAAAATATACATTTAAAAAACATTTTCTATAGGTTTAAATGCATCTTTATACAACAGTTATATCTATTATTAGTTTTTTAAGGTTAACGGTAATTATTATTTACTACAAATAAACACACTTTGTCGGCATGTTATCAACATTCAACATAGTACTAAATAATTTTCTATTATCATTCAATTTGTTGTAATTAGTTAAAAGGAACAACTTTATCAAAAAAAAAAAATATGTTTAGCTTTTAAACAAACACATTAGCAATAATTCATAGAAATGTTGAATATAAAATGTTTCTATGGAGATTTAATAAAATTGAACGAAAATTGTAGGAATGTTAGTTGAGTAGGGAGGCCGGGGCCAGACTTAACGAAAATTGGATTTTCAATCATAGCTTTTAAAAGTTTTAACATTTAGGGGAAAGTGGGAGGCTTCATACAGTTTTTATATTTTGCTTTGTGGAATGCCGTGTTTAAGGTATATCTCTTTTAATTTATAACACACTAGTAGCTTAACTATTTTATATTGTAGTAGAACCTTAATATTATTGAAAATTTACATGCGCGAGTTTCCATAAGTCTTTTGCAAAAAAAGCAAAATGTATAAATGTACCCCATTAGTGGGGTACATTTATATAACTGAAGGGGCACATTTAACATCACTATTAATTCGTCATAATTAGTGTTTATTATTGTTTTATACCATACTTCATAAAAAAATACAGAAATACATTGTTTTTAACATACAAAACAAATAGTAAAATTCAAAATTAAAAAACAGGTTTTATCCAAATCATGAGTAACAAATAGTGAACAAGAGTGTCATTAAACGGTCCTTACGTTACATGTATGGTTATCTATCAAAGACACTTAATAACATTCTTTGTTTTAGTCAGTTATATTTATTAAAAGTAACAATCTCAAAATGTAAAAAAATATTGCTTATACATTATTAATTATATTAAATTAAAAAACTCTAGTTAACACAAAGATACCTTAACTTAACAACACCTAAAATTAATATGCCTATGTTATTAACAGAATATGACCTAAGATCTGTGGTAATATCATCACTTTGTCTGATAAATTAACTGATCCTTGACATCCAAAGACACAATGTTCATAAAGCACCCTGTTTTTTTCCGTAAAAATGAAACTTAAACTACTTTATATAATATTTACAACTATAATCGTCGGTGTAACAAAAAATAGTAGTTAAAAAAATATTCATAAAGGGCCAGGGGTACAATTATACAGTATGAATGTACCCCATATACTTGTGTATGAATCTGCCCCATCACATGCTAATTAATGAAAAAATTTGAAATAGAAAAACCGTATTTATCTATATTAATTTACACATTAAATTAGTGCCTTTGTATTATTATAATAAGGATTAAAAAGCAATAATTAATCCAAAAATAGTAACTGGCCATAAAATATGTCCAAAGTTACCTTATGAAATTACTTACGCGAGGCAAAACACGTTCCGTGTTGTACACTCGATCTTACCGCACCGAAAATTCTGAAACTTTACTAGTCTGTAAACACACATATATAACTGTGCACGCCCACTTACGTTGGTATTTTACTTCGTGTCTAACTTCAGATAAACTCAATGTATGTAGGTGCCCCTTGTATGAATTCACCCCACTTTCCCCTAAGCATAACTTTTTGTTTTATAATACTTTATTTCCTTAGATAAAATGTTACATAAATTAAAATCAATTTTTCTGAAAAAGGTCACTTATTTATTTTTACCCCGTGCTTGGGGCTAACACTAACAGCTCTGAGGTAAGTATTAATAGAAGAATATTTTTGCAAGTGCAAATATAATAATTACGTCCAACATTAGCCTGCTTTACAACTTTTTCCTGCAACAATTTTTTAAGCTTTTTGAACCGTAGGTATACCCGTTTCGTCTTCCCTTTCAGTTCAAATTGATAACCCAGGTTTTCTCTTCATTTAACTTGCGACCCAGTCATTATGCGCCATCTTTTTACTTTCCAGCATTCTGTTACCTCTTAAATATAGTAAAAAGTAGCACATTAATATGTCAATTTCTTTACTTAAGGGGGAAGTAATCCAAAATAATATATGTCCACACTTTCTGAACTATTCTGCTATTATTGGTTCCTGTTCGCGTTTTTATTGTATTTTACATGGTTTACTGGTTTACCCTTCTTTTTTAACAAAACATTTAAGTAAAACGTAGCAAAGCTAAAGTCAATTCTACCCATGCCAATAACTTCTGTTTTTCTATCACTTTCATTGCAGTCCACTCTAAATATTTTGACCACCGCATGGTTTTGGGTTTATACATTTATATGCTCAAAACTAGAGTGGGTATTAACGCGTGTAATACTGACACCCGCCAATTTGTTAGTTATAGCCCCAAGGGTTCTTTTAGTTGAGTTGAGTTTAAAAACATAGCAGAAAATTGGTTAGAAGTTAGTCTTAATTCAATAAGGTAGCAATATTGGGTATTAATTACGTTTCTAGTAATTAAAAAATTATAAGGTTAAAAAAGTTCGTTACGTGCCCAAAAAAAACCGTTGACCACACAGCTTACTCTTACGAGCTCATTGAGCTCAGCTGGCTAGTCCCAAACCATGCGGTGTGGTCTAGTAGACATATCAAAGAATGCGCTGTGGTTATAAGATGTATAGTTCTGGTTAGCTCTAGTTAGTGAAATAAAGTATTTAATGTTAAATTTAACTTTGTTTAATTTATGGAAAAAGGACAAATCGACGTCATAAAGAACAAATTATATAATTTTTTAAGGTTAAACGGTTTTACTGTACTTAAAGCTAAAAAATTATTCGGTAGAGTCCTAGCTACCAGATCGCACTAATCTTCCTATGAATCTGGAGTATAAATCAGACAACTAATAAAATCGTTCGGCGTAGCGTCTTCAGAGTAAATATTGATAGAATTTCACGTGCCCACCATTTTTTTATTTGTCTAATCAATACCCTAGATTGATGGGAAGATTGGTGTAATCTGGTAACTAAAGCTTACCAAATTATTTTTAGCTTTAAATACATAACCTTTATCATTTCGATCGTAAATAATTTTTTATTTATTTATTTATCATAGGGCGATTTGCCCAATATGAGAAAAGAGTAATAAGACAGTTTAACATATTTTTTTAATTTAAAATTTATTTTCAAGTTTTTAGTTTTGTTGTTAGTTGATACTTCTCATTCTATTAAGTTTATTTATTTTATAAATAGCTCTACTCTACTAATCAATCCTTTTTATTTTATACCCATATTGAGATAGTTATTGAAAGATATATAATTCGCCATTTTGTAACTGCGGCCATCTTGGATTTAATTCTTTTCATAGTAAACTTTCTTCTACCATTTAAGCCCTTTCATTTGATACCCATATTGAGGTTGTGGTAAGTAATATGTTATCCGCCATTTTTGCATCGGCAGCCATCTTGGATTTACAATTGTAATGAATAATTAAGAGTGTATACCTTTCAAACCGATTGATCGTTAAAAAGGGGTCAAATTCCAATTACTAAATTTAGCCTAATAAATAAAAATAAATCAAAAAACTTCATTTCGTCTTTAATATTTTAAATAGATGTAAAAAATTAAACTCTTTAATGTTATTTGTATATTTGACCCAAATAAGGAAACTAAATAAACCTTTAAAGGGACTAAACTAACAAAATATAGATAACTTAAAGGTAAATAAAAACTACTTTTAATTACATTACATTACATTACATTACGTTAACTTTACAACGACGAAATTTTAAAATAAGTATTCTGTTCTGCTTTATTTGGCTACTTTTTATGAGTTCAAGTAAACAATAAAATTCTTGACATAATTAATAAAAATAGGATTCGCAGCAGTCGGAAATCATTATCCAGCATAAATTTTATTATTTCTACTGTCTCAATATACAAAATAAAGACAACTAAAGCTCCTTACTGCTTGTTATTTTTTTGCACTGCAGAGAATGCATCCATCGAATTCGATCCTGGTGATGCAGATTTTCAAACTTAACCCAAGGGTTTTTTCCTTTAGAGTTAATTAAGATCATTAAATTTGAACCAAATTTGGTTTTATCAAAATCTATGCTGTGAAATAAATCAAGTTGGGTTTTATGCTTTCTGGGAGATAAATCATTTAAACAAAGTATATTATTTAAGGCTTTTTCTCCAGAACAAAAATTAAAAAGTTTATTTAACATTTAGGAAAAATTAAAACTTTATGTACATTATGAAGAAACTATTCTGCTCTTTACACAATATAATAAAAGTTATTATTACTTTAAAGAAATAAAATAATGAAATATTTAATATTAAGTTACTTACAATACAAAGTTTTCAATCTATAAACAAAGGTTCATTAGTAGACTCAATTAAAATTATTTTAATCCAATAAAATGAAATTCAAGACGCCAGACGAGAACTGGGCCAATGGTTCCGTCTTAAAAATGTAGTAAATAGTTTACCAAAAATGTGGTGCAACACGTTTACCTAAAAACGTCTACTGATAAACTTCGTTAGAAAACTGAAAAATCTAAACATAAAAAGTCTGATGGATTTTAGAGTTTTGAGTACCAATTAGCCCTCTTTGTTATAAATTAAAACCTTGTATTGTAAGTAACTCAATATGTTAAATATTTTATTATTTTATTTGTTTATAATCATAACTTTTAATATATTGTGTAAGAGCAGAATAGTCTTTCATAATGTATAAGTTTTAATTTTCTTTAAAATGTTTAGTCAAACTTTACTTATTTTGGCAAAAAGCCAAATAATATTTTGTTTAAAATTTGGCTTTTGTTATTTTTTTGTTTTGTTCCAGGATTGTATTTACTTGGTTCTGCTTTTTTGGCTACTTGTGATGTTATACCAAACAATAAAAATTCTTTACACAGTTAAAAAATAATAATAAAGATTTTTACAATCCGTTTAATTTAAATTTAAAGATAAACGCCAATATTTAAAAAAACCTTATTTTTAATATTATTTTTATGCTTTGTGTACTAAAAATACCATCAAAAAGAATAGAAAGACAATATACATGATAATACCCACTTACACTTTGACATTTTAAAATTTTTGCTTTTACTACCAAATTCCTTCGAATTTTAATCATTTCTAGCTTCCTGCACCTCCCAAATTCTAAAAAAGGAAAATTTTTACGATGTCGCAGTAAGGACAAAGTCGTTTACGACGGCTCGTTCTTTCGGGTTCAAACCAACTCTCATAAACAGGCATAGAAAACTTGATGATCGACCCGAACTATTATAGGCTTTGCCGGGCTGACTGGAATACAGAGAATAAAATATTTGGGATAATAACATTGAAGTTACGATAGGTCTTTTTTGTTTGCGAATTTCTAGCTATTATTATTTTTATATGATGATTTTTAAAATATGAATATCCACAAAGATTAAATTAGCCTTTTCTCAAGAAGAACTTGGCTGCTTATAAGTAAGGGTTGAGTATTAGAGGAGGATATTTTTCTTCGACAACTAATGATTGTTTTAGATGCATCCGGGTGGGCTGGATATTTAAATTAACGTAATGCAGAAAGAGATGACGGCTTGGCAGAAATTTAGATTTTTATTTTTAGTGTATAGTGCTTAATTACCCCTAGACTTAAACTACTTTTTAAAACTAAAGGGATATGATATAGGTTAAACGATGTTTTAAAATTTGATTTTAATTATTCTTTCTGGCGAGAGATAAAGATTCACCATTAAATTTTAGGGGGTGAGCCACACCCTCGATTAACATCTTGTGTTAAAAATCGTCTAACTCTACCACCATATTCCCTTAGTTTAAAGTAGCTTGCCCTTACATGTAATTAAAGTTTATATACTAAAAGTAAAAACTAAATTTTAACAAGCTGTTATATCAATATATATTAAAAGCAGAGCCTTTAAACTTGTCAGTTGTAATCGGGTTGAAGAGACCTTCAAAAAAAGGGTGTCCCCTGACCCCCCTTTTAAATTTTAGATTTTAGGGATGAGTCTCACCCTTGCTAGACGTACGGTTGTAGTTCAGGGGGTAAAAGTAGCAGAAAGATGCTTTTCCCTAAAATTAAAAATTGACTTAGTCCGAAAGTTTATCCTTAAATGATCTGGATTGTCCAAAATTACCCTCTGTTTCGTTTTAAAATGGTCACCCTTTATATTTGGGGAGTGTCTTTTCAAGGGAGGATATAATTCAATTCCCTTTTATATTTGTTTGCAATTTCTTGTTTAACTTATTATTGTTTATTTTAAACAAAAATATTATTTGGCTTTTCTCCAGACTAAAATTAAAAAGTTTATTTCAACATTGGCACATTTCCCGTCTGGCGTCTCGTTAAAGCCTTATTTTACTGGATTAAAATAATTTCAAACCAAGTGCTTAGGAACAGCTTTTTTTATAGATTAGAGAAACCTTTGTATTTTAAAAAACTTAATATTGTGCCATTTCATTGTTTAATTTCTTTTTTAAGTAATCATAACTTCTTTATTATATTGTGTAAGAGCGTGAATAGTTCTTCATAATGTACTTAAATTTTAAATTTTCTTAAAATGTTAAATTTTAGGTACATTCTAAAGAAAAGCCAAATAATGTTTTTGTTTAAATTTAATCTCCCAGAAAACAACAAATAAAGCATAAAATATCTTTGTTTATATACAACGATTTTTTACTATTTCTTTTTTTTACCTGAATAACATATTCAATAAAAATCCACTTACCAGTTTAATTTTTCTCAAAAGTAAGTAACTCCAAAACCATTTAGATAATTCTATTTTAATTTTTGTCAGTTTTCTTAACTAATCAATTTCCAAAGTTCTTATCGTTATTTTTAGGCAAACGTTTGCCCGATTTTTTCCACATTCTCCAGACTAAATTAGTGTTGATTTGAATATTGGCCCAGTTCCTCTGGCGTCTTGTTAAAGGATTTATTTTTTTGGATTAACATACTTTAACCGAGTGCTAATGAACCTTGTTTTATAGATTGAAACCCTTTGTATTGTAAGTAACTTAATATTAATTATTTCATTATTTTATTTCTTTTAAAGTAATCATAACTTGATATATTGTAGTAAGATGTACATGTTCATAATGTGTTGGGCAAAAGTTAATTTTCTTGAAAATGTTAACTTTAAATTAAGCCTGGACAAAGCCAAAATAATATGTTTTTGTTTAAATTTAATTTCCCAAAACAAATAAAGCATGAAATTATTGTTTACATTAAAATATTACATACATTTAATTTTAGTTTTAACACAAAACGGTATACATATGTTCAAATGGAGTTTTTTTCTTATTTTTCATCACCACTTGAAGTTTGTGGGTTAAGTTACTGAACACTCTGTATATCGTGGATATCTATGGCTTATCCTTTAGTCCTAGTTCTTAACCTATTTTTAATCATATAAATTTATGTTTTTAGAAACTTATTATATTTTTTATTTGTGGGTGCAAAACTATTCATTGCTTCAACCTGTTTTCGTCTGGAGAAACTAAAATTAACCCAACTCTCTCGAAAATTCCAAAGAGAAAGATTTATACCAAAGTGTATGCACTTCGTAATTTCTTTAATTTAGTTTTTTAAATTGCGTAAAAACAATTCCAATCACTAAACAAAACTACAGTCCCAAATGGATTAAATTAAATTTCAACTCTAATTTAATTGCAATTTCATTTTTATTTTATCAGATATTAGCCTTTTTTAACAAGGTATGATTTATTTAGAAAAAGTCGCCTAGCATTTTGTGGTTAGGTTAAAATTTTACAAATCGAGATCCCTACGGCATTCAAGCTTTAGACACAGGTCGTTTCAATGGGTTAAGCTATTAGGTGATTAAAAGTCATCGAGTGGAAGAGCTATACCCCTATTGAGCACCGTGAGACTCAGGGCATAACAATGTAATTTTGCGTTAGGGTTGGGATGGCACCAAAGGTGCAGATCTGCACCTTAGGTGCCATCCCATAAGCCCTACACAGCAAAACTGATCTTACGGTTTTCATGCCGCTATAGCTCTACTACTAGTGCTTTAAATACGGGTAGCTAACCCATCGATGACAATGGTCACCTAAAGCTTAGAATTGCCAAAGCAGGGATCTCGATTTGTAAAATTTTAACCTAACCAAAATGCCAGGCGATTTCTCTTTATTAATAAATCATACCTTGTTAGAAAAAAGGCTTATATCTGGTAAAATAAAAATAAAATTGCAATTAAATAAATGAGACAAAAGCAAACTTTGAGTAAAAAAACAATGTCGGTGTTTTTAAATGCCTAAAATTTAAATTGAAGCCTGAGAACAGAAACCCAAATGTTTTTTTTTGTTAACTGGTGTTCTTTACCTAATTTAAAAATGGTTTACAAAAAAAAAACATTATTGTAGCTTTTGCTCTTTCTACTGCACAGTGGAGTTTTTACAACTCTACAATTGAAGGGCATATTGTCAAATCATAATAAGCCACAAACACTAAAACATGTAGTTATTAAATTTGGGGTTAAAAAAAATTGTAATATCAAATATTGTCAAAAATCAACCTAAATAATTGTTAATGAGTTAATTAGGTCCGAGGACAATGACCAAAACTTTTCTTGTGGTTTATTGTATTAAAAATTAAGTAAATTAGAGAGTAAAATAGAATTTTGTGGCTATGTGAGTTATCATATTATTACAATAAGTCCTTCAATTTTATTTTTTACCTTGAACAAAATTTTTACTCATCAACAAGCTGAACGAAGTCTTTTGCGCTTTTATAGGTTTTTTCTCTTTTGCTTTTAAAGCTTTAACCAATTCAATTCTTTTTATATACAGGGTGTACTAAAAGGTCTGTACAAAAAACTTACCACAAATTTCTTGAAGCAAAGTACAATAATCCAACGTAATTACCTTAGTCGGAAAGTTGATCGTTTGCAAGATACAGGGTGTCAAATTTTCCATGTATTTTTTTTTACTTGGTCACCCTGTATCTCGCAAACAATCAACTATTTAACAAAGATAAATTGGGTAAAATCTTGTATTTTTGCATAAGGAAATTGTAATACCAATTTTTACAGACCTTTTGAAGAAACTTGGTTGTCCTAAATAGAGCGTAAAAGAATGCAAGTGAAAATTTTTATGTGAAATTAAAATTTAACTAAAATATCTTAGAAACGATTGCTCGTAGCGATATTTATTAAGTATACTTTTGTGCAAAAAATGTTGAGGAATTAAAATTATCCACTATAATTATAATATGTCGAGCAAAAAAATAATAATGACACTTTTAACAAAAGCAAAGGACTGCAAAGTGGCTTTCTCTATATTTAACAGCAAAAATATGAAGAGCTTTTGATTTATTACTTTAAGAATCTTCCTTATATCAAAGTTTATAAAAAATTCCAATAATAAATAAAATATTTAAAAACAACTAAAATAAAATTTAAACTTTGACACCCTGTATCTCGCAAACGATCAACTTTTTAACTAATGTAAGATCGCTATATTTTGGCTCAAGGAGTCCATGGTAGCATTTTGTACACAGCTGATACCCTGTAGATATAAGCACACCGGGTGAAGCATCGCCACACTGGCTATAGGAAATACTAATGTAAATTTGAATACCTTTAAATATTGGCACCTATTGATTTTAAAACAAAACTGTATTAGAATATTTTGTTTATATATAATATTTATTATAAGTTTTACAAATAATTTAACCTAAATAACATTTCATTGGCTTATAACAAACTAACGAAATTTGGTGTGTAAACTTATCAATGTCCCTAAAATAGTCTGATCCAATTTTGTTGTAAAATCAAAAGGAAGACAATATTCAAAGGTATTAAATTTTTTTATGGGATTTCCCACGACCAACCAGGCGATGCACCACCCGGCATAAACACAATATATCTAAATTATTGTTAAACCTTTAATCACAAATAATGTTGTTTAAGTAATCTTCGGAGGTGTTTAATGTTCAAGTCATCAAATGTAAAAAATCAATTATTTTTTATTACTCAGACCATTTTTTTCAAGTTTTACTTCGTTCTTAATTTAGGTTATACCCATTATAAAATGAGAAAACTGTTAGAAAATTCTATTCAGTGGCGTAGTTGCATGTTATCCACGTTTTATTGATCATTATTGATTCTGTTGAAGTTGTTGGTATGTTTGTGTATCTCTATGGCTTTCCTGTATAATCTGGCATGGTAGGATGAGGTATTAGCAAGAACCTGGGTATTTTCAAATTTTATGTGGTGCTCCACTACGGCTAATTTGTCAGTCTATCTCAAGCGGCAGTTAGCTTTATGTTCTTTAATTCTTGTGTTGATCGATCTTTTGGTCGTTTGGATATACACATTGCCACATGTACACCGTATCCGATAAACTCCTGGGTACGCCAGAGGGGTCCCTTTTGTCCTTGGGCGATCTTAAACACTCTTTTACTTTTCTTGTAGGTTTTGCATATACTTTTAATATTGACCTTTTCTAGTAGGCAAACCTATTCTTGTCCGCTGCTAATACCTCATCCTTCCATGCCAGATTGTACTAGGGAAGCCATAGAGATACATAAAGAGACCACCAACTTCAACAAAACAGAATAATTAATTGGGATCAATGAAACGTGGATACCAATTTTCAAAACCACAGGAATAGCACCACAGCAGGCACAACAATTGCGTAACGACCAACCGGAACAGGCGTCGCCCACCCAAGCTGCTTATAAATATTCGCTGCGTCCGCGCCGGGACACAGTAGCAGAGACAACAATGAGACGAGTAACTCGTCCCAACAATTTGTCCATTGTATTTATCTTTTTCTGGTTTAACGCAAGTTCCAATAAATATGTCTTTGTCTTTCATCATGGCAGGCTATCGTAGATGGAGCAATCATCGCTTTGCCCTGGTTGCCAAGTTGTTTACAATTTCTGCATGTAAACTTTAATGTCCTTTTAAGCTCACATCTAATTAAGAGAAAGAAAATATACCATGAATCGAATATTTTTAACTTGACAACATTGCCGCAGGCAGTCACGCCGAAATGTTATTCGATATTTGTGTTTGATATTTTTCAATGGCCGATTTGTTTGGACAGTTTGTGTACATTTTCTGTGAGTTATTGTGTGATTCGTGGTTTTTACCTTTAATTGGACTTTGAATATTGACTTTTATTAGTGATTACAGTGTATATATTAAATTTGTGCTTTTTAACAGATAATTTAAGGTAATATTGACATGGTTATCTGTAAGAAAAATCTTTATAAAAACCAAATAAATGACATTTTTAATTAGGTGTGTGTAATTATTGAACTAAACCCCAATATTTTATATTAATAGGAAACAAAAACAAGTACCTAACATTAAGGACAAAAATAGCACAGCTATATAATTTAAATTTGGCGGACAAACGCTAAAGTCGACTCACGCGCCATCTGCGTTTATCTTCCTTGAAGACACACAACGAAGGCCCAGCAGCTATCTCTCTCTCGGATAATTTATTTACATTTAGTTGCTCGTCTCATTGTTGTCTCTGACAGTAGTACGCAAGTAGTCTACTAGAAACCTTCTGCTGGATGCTAACCACTCGCGCTGGCGAAACGTCAAGGATACAAAATCTACAATGACGGCCGAATAGCCCAAAAACCTAACTTTAGCAAAAAGTTTAAACAAACAATGTTCCAAATCCATGTTTATGGATTGGTATAACCATTTTTAGTTTGATTTTCTTTATAGTCTTTTCATGGGTAATTTTCACAAAACTTAATAACAGTATTACTAAATCTTTACCGGTTTAATTACGGTCCTGGTATTAGCATCTTTAAGTAAACCATGATTAATCGATTCTCCAGTGAAGTTAGGCTGTTAGAAAGCCCAGTGTGTGACCCCTTGAACAACTTAAAACGTCTCTTGATCTTTCAAAGACTTGGGAAAGTTTATACAAGGACTAAATGAACTTTGTAGTATGGCCCTTCTTTGGTTTAATGAACTTAATTGTTTAAATGTGTATGTCAAAGCTACTGGAGTACTTTAAATAAATTGGTAACTATTTTTATAAACAATTAGTTAACACATAAATAAAAATTACCGGAAATGTTTTTTTTTTTTTTAAGAGAAAACTAAAGTTAGCGCTAAAGAACTCTTGGTAAGCACCAAAATGTTTAAAATGTGATTATATCTAAATATAACTGATTTTAAGGTTCTCTCTTTATTTGCTATCTATAGTGGTCCTAAAGTGGTCTAGGTGGACCCCCAGGTGTTCATGAGGTACTCAACGAGGGATCTACGTTGGCGTAAAATAAAAATGGGGGTTCACAAGTTGTAAGTGGGGGTCTACGAGAATTCAATATTTATCTATTATTAAAATTATCTGGTTTCCATGGTAAAAAACAAAAATGTTGGCTTGGCTTTCCCTACATATCAATGTGCAGGTAGGCGATATTATTTTACTACTGTGTTACTTGTAAAAACTTGTTTTTTGACATTAAGTACTACGCGTGTCCAGGGCGTCGCCAGCCGATAGCCCGTGGGGGAAGTTAATATGGAGAATAGGGAATGTATAAATTGTGGAAAAAATCGGGAGCACATGTAGATTTTCACTAGTAGTACGAGTTTCACATCTACGGTGTACGTTGTATTAAGTGTTTTAGTGATTATCATCATGGATTTCGTTAAAAATCTGCAATGAAGGAAAATGTACCAAGACAAAGTCTGTCTTATGTGCCTGCAGCTCAGGCCTAAATAACCAAGAACTTACGTTTTGTGGATTTATAAAATTTCTCGAAACGCTGACTCTTAACCATTCTATGTTTTATTTATGTTGTTATACAGTGTGTCCCACGAAATCGTGGAAAAACGGGTTGCATGATTTAAAACTAATAATTACAAATTTTACTCCATTATTCTTTATTATTCAAGGCGAGTTATACGAAAAATATGAAAAATGTCAAAGAACTAACTACTTTTATTTTTAAAAATATATCAAAATTGTATAAGTAAATGTTGTAGAGAATTGAATTTCATGTCAAAATTTAAAGTTAAAGCATGACCATTAAAAAAGTTTAGTTGTCAATTTTACATTACGCATTACAACCTAAATAATGGGCAAGACGGAGCAGAATTTAAAAGAAAATTTAATATATTTTTTAGATTCACTATTTAAAAAACTGGCTATGCCCAAAAGGCCTTATAAAGCTGAATTTCTAGATTGACGTTTCTGTTTCCGTTTGCCATTCGACGTTTTCAGTTAGAAGATGAGACAACAACTTCGCATTTGCCAAATTATAGTTTTTGTTTATCGTTTTCATATACCATATCAGAAACCAAAACGTCAAACGGCGATTAGTAACAGAAACATCAATCTATAAATTCAGCCTATTTTTTCAAATGGCAACCCTTTTTGGACAAGCACTTTTCAAATAAATAATGTTTTGACAAATCTAACAATTACTAATATATTTGCAATCAAAATAAAAATTAAAGTTATAAATAAAGTATCATAGCCACCAGGATGCAATAAAACAAATGGCTCTCAAAAAATCTACAAAGGGAAAAAACGGTTTTAAAAATGACAAATTACTATTTAGAATTGTCCTAGAAAGCCAAAAAATAATCAAGTATACAGGGTGTTCCATTCAAAAATTCAAAATTGAAGTCATTTCCGGTTAAACTAGAATCAACAAAAAAGTGAAAAATATGCGAAAACTCTCCTCTTTCCATACCTTTTACTTATACTCCAAGTCTCATTTTGATATGTTTAATAATCTAAAAGTTATTGCTTGCCTAATAGATGCGTTGACTTCCAATTTAACATTCAATAATAAACCATTTTAATAATAAAAGAAAAACTAAAATAACTATAATTCTTTTTAATGAAACGTATATCATAGTTGTAAAAGTTTTAAAAATGCATGACATCTACGTATTTTAGATGCTATTAGGTAATTTTTTGTTAAAATATTAATATGATGTGCTCGGTGATTACAAATATTAAATTATTAGTAAATATCAAGTTATATAATAAAAAATCAATATTCCAAACGAATCTAGCCTGAATACAAGCAATAAGCCTAGATATATTATACAGTTTATTTTTATGTCCCTTGCTTTTATTATTTAAAGGGATTTAATTTACAACTCACGTTTTCAAAGTCAGTGCCCCTGATAACTCCAAAACTACTGCACCGATCCTTTTGAAATTTTAAACACTATTTCTGTACATCATTTACGAGGTAACGCTGTCGAGTTTTTTTAAGCGCATTGGTTTAAGGGGGGTAAGGTATTCAATTCACAACTCACGTTTTCAAAGTCGGTGCCCCTGATAACTCCAAAACTACTGCACCGATCCTTTTGAAATTTTAAACACTATTTCTGTACATCATTTACGAGGTAACGCTGTCGAGTTTTTTTTCATAATTTTGATTTTGCAATAACAAATTAGCCGATTTTTCCCACAAAATTGTGTTTTCACTTCAAAGTGTTCGAAAAAATGAAAAAATTTGGAAACAAAAAAACTCGACAGCGTTACCTGGGAAAACTATTATCTAACGAATGAACTTTGATTTTTTGATTTCGGATGATCCAGCACCAAGTTATGAGGGCACCGCAATTCAACTTTTTTCGAGACACGTCCGAACAATTGCTGCCATTGCCGTATTTTTTAATATTTTTTGTAAAAATTTGATGAAACATTCTTCGAATGTCATACTTTAATGTACCATTGGTTGAGTAAATAAATTTTAACTGTGTCGTCAGAAAAAAAATCACGAAAACATGGCTTTTTTGTACGATTTGACCTTATACCTGATTTGGATATTCATATTTCCAAAAGCTAATAAAAATGAATATATTAACTTTGGTATTTTCTTAAAGGTCTTTTAAATATTTTTTAATTGTATCTAATGTAATAAACAGGATGTTTCGGTTAAAAAATATATATACTTTTAATTATTTTTTGTCTTCTTCGTGGCGCAGTGGACAGAGCTTTGATCTTCGAAGCTAGAGGTCGCCGGTTTGATTCCCAGCGGGGAGACATATTTAGGTAGTAGTTATTCAAAAATAACGACCGTGGTGGCACTACCGCGTTGTCTAAAAGGTGCTGTGAAATGCATAACTGCATGTTTCAGTGCTTGAACCAACGTTGACGGAACAGGGAAACGATATTTAGGCATATGCCTTCGTGGGATGTCAGAAAGATAAAAAAAAATTCTTCCCTGTATATTATCACCTTAAAAAAATATTAAGGAAATGCCACAATTATCCTAACTAGCTTTATTAGTTTTTAAATATGCCCATTTAAATTTAATTTACCAATTATTTTAATAGTTATAATTAATAATTAAGAGATTCATACGTTTTGTTTACATTACAAGTTACAAAAATCTAATATAATTTATGGTACTCTCTTATTTCGGCATTAAAAAGAAAAATACGTGCATCCAATACAAACTGAGCAAAAATATCTTTACTAAAAATTGTCTAACACTCAAACACAAAAAGCTCAATATAACAAAGAAAAATCTGCCCATTAGCCGTGATAAGAACGGCAGCTCCCGTCTATTTTATTTCATTTTACACTAATAGTTTTAAACTAGCTGGGATATATTGTAGACATATTATAAGCGCTTAAAATAAATTTCAAATATTTTTTAAATGTCCTTTTAATAACCAAGGTGTTACAAAATGTTGTTAAAAAAGGAGCAGATTCGACTATTGAAAATATAAAAAAAGGTTTTTATTATTATTTTAAATTCTTCTTACCTAATTCTTGATAAAATGTAATATTGATACTTGAAGCATTAGGAGCCTAATTAAGTTACAAATTTAATAAAAATACCAGGCGAACCCAAATTCGTCAAAAAACAATTTAAAAAATTTGGTAAATTTTTTACAGTTTAAAGTTTGTTAAAGAATTAATGTTAATATTTGAAGCGGTTTTTTAAAAAACAGCCAATTTCAAATTTTCAATATGGTCAGGATATTAAAAAGAATGCCTAACTCTATATATTTTTTTGTAATATGTTCGTAAATATAGTATTTTGCGCGTTTAAAGATATATTTTGAAGCTTCTACAGGCATTAGTTTTTTTTTGTAAATAACTTCGCATTTGCCAATTTATAGTTTTTGTTTATCGTTTTCATATACCATATCAGAAACCAAAACGTCAAACGGCGATCAGTAACAGAAACATCAATCTATAAATTCAGTTTATTTTTTCAAATGGCAATCCTTTTTGGACAGGCACTTTTCAAAAAATAATGTTTCGACAAAACTAACAATAACAACATATTTGCAATCAAAATAAAAATAAAGTCATAAATAAAATATCATAGCCACCTGGATGCAATAAAACAAATAGCTCTGAAAAAATCTACAAAGGGGAAAAACGGTTTTAAAAATGACAATTACCATTTTGAATTGTCTTAGAAAGCCAAAAATATTAAAATGTACAGGGTGTTCCATTTAAAAAGTCAAAATTAGAGTAATTTCCGCTTAAACTAGAATCCAGAAAAAAAAGTGAAAAATATGCGAAAACTCTCCTCTTTCCATACCTTTTACTTATACTAAGTTTCATTTTGATATGTTTAATAATCTGAAAGTTATTACTTGCCTAATAGATGCGTTGACTTCCAATTTACCATTCAATAATAAACCATTTTAATAATAAAAGAAAAACTAAAATAACAATAATTCTTTTTTAATGAAACGTATATCATAGTTGTAAAAGTTTTAAAAATGCATGACATCACGTATTTTAGATGCTATTAGGTAATTTTTTTGTTAAAATATTAATATGATGTGCTCGGTGATTACAAATATTAAATTATTAGTAAATATCAAGTTATATAAAAGAAAAATCAATATTCCAAACGAATTTAGCCTGAATGCAAGCAATAAGCCTAGATATATTATATAGTTTATTTTTTTATGTTCCTTCCTTTTATTATTTAAAGGGATTAATTAAATAAAAGCTTCCATCCTAAAAAATATTTAAATAAAAAGAGGTCTTGTTGCATCGTCTGTCGGCTATTTAATTTTTATTACCTACTACAAAATAGAGGTACTGTAATAATAACCTTTATACCTGATTTGGATATCCATATTTCCAAAGCTAATAAAAATTGATATATTACCTTTGGTATTTTCTTAGGGTCTTTTAAATATGTTTTAATTGTATCTAATGTAATATGCAGGATGTTTCGGTTTAAAAATATAAATACTTTTAATTATTTTTTGTTTTCCCCGTGGCGCAGTGGACAGAGCTTTGATCTTCGAAGCTAGAGGTCGCCGGTTTGATTCCCAGCGAGGGAGACATATTTAGGTAGTAGTTATTCAAAAATTACGACCGTGGTGGCACTACCGCGTTGTCTAAAAGGTGCTGTGAAATGCATAACTGCATGTTTCAGTGCTTGGACAACGTTGACGGAACAGGGGAAACGATGAGTTAAACATCTAATAACCCGACACCCACGGTACTCTGGTATTTAGGCATATTCCTTCGTGGGATGTCAAAAAGATAAAAAATTCTTCACTGTATATTATCACCTCAAAAAATATTAAGGAAATGCCACAATTATCCTAACTAGCTTTATTAGTTTTCAATATGCCCATTTAAATTTAATTTACCATTTATTTTTAATAGTTATAATAAATAATTAAGAACTCA